>WNWK01008477.1:0-84277 GCA_009830355.1 Cherax destructor | reverse complement strand
AAGAACTTCACTCTGATAAAATTTTAAACTTGTCAAAAACCCCTTTTGCAAGTTGTGAGGGTGAGCAGGAGCATTGTCCAGTATCAGGAGGCACTTGAGTGGCAATTTCTTTTCCAAGAGGTATTTCTTCACAGTAGGGCCAAACACTCCAGTCACCCATTCCTTGAAAATCTCCATAGTGACCCATGCCTTGGTGTTAGCCTTCCAATGCACACACAAATTATTCTTGTCAACACTGTGATTCTTGAAGGGTCTGTGATTTTCATAGTGATACACCAGTAAAGGCTTCACTTTAAAATCCCCACTAGCATTAGAACAAAACATGAGAGTTAGCCTGTCTTTCATAGGCTTGTGTCCTGGCTGTGCCTTTTCCTCCTGAGTAATGTAGGTCCTGTTGGGCATTTTCTTCCAAAACAGGCCTGTTTCATCACAGTTAAACACTTGTTGGGGGAGGAATTGTTCAGCCTCTACGAACCCCTGGAATTCATGCACAAATTTTTCAGCTGCACGTTTGTCTGAGCTGGCTGCCTCACCATGCCTCACAACACTGTGTATGCCACTACGCTTCTTAAACCTGTCAAACCAGCCTTTGCTGGCTTTAAAATCACTTGTCTCACCACTGGTTGCAGGCATTGTCTTGACAAGATCTGCGTGCAACTTCCTTGCCTTTTCACAAATTATCGTAATGGAAATACTATCACCCGCTCTGTTTTTCATGGATCCACACCAACAACAACTTCTCAACCTCATCCACTGTTTTCGATCTATTTTTCGTTAACATATCAACAACTTTTGCAACATTAGCTTCCTTGATCTCATTTCTCTTTGCCAGGATAGAACTGATAGTAGAAGGGGTTTTGTTGTACATCCTGGCAAGATCACTCAGATGTACGCCACTCTCATATTTTCTATAATCTCTTTCTTCAGTTCGATGTTGTTCCTCACTTTCTTTACCACAGGGGTGCCACTAGGAAGCTTCTTTGGACCCATGGTGACTTATTCACAGTGACAGTCACTAAACCACCAAAAAAAACACCAAATGTAGTGTGAATGTTTGAAAGAGCACGCTAGGTAATGTTCTCTCAATGGTAAACAACGCTTCACTAGCGGCGTCCTGCGTCCCACGCAGGCGCGGAGCAGGCGGACAGGTCTAATACGTTACGAAACACGAGCCATTTTACGATTCTCGAAATCGAAAAAAGCTTACGAAACACGATGTTTACGAAATAAGAACCTTACGAAACTCGGGGGTCCACTGTATACACCAGGTATCTCGCCTAAGCAGGGGCCCAATACTGGGTGTTGTTTTTTCCTTAGATTTGGCATAGGAGAAGTTGTATTTTGTTTTAGTTTCCTTTATGGCTTTTAGTTCTTCCTGCGATTCTTGTCTCCTGTAAGATTCCTTCAGCTTAAGTTCGATATTTGTTGCCAATGGTTGAAAAGACGAGTAGAGATGACAGTAAAATAGTCCCTGAATGGAATGCCTCTATAGGAAACTGGAAGATCACGCACCGCTGACTGCACAGCAGCGTCCGCCTATTCATTGCCCCGCACATCATCATGTCCAGGGACCCAACAGTAAACGACATCTGTTTTTGCTAGCTACATGATGCAACCAAAGTTGAATACGAAGGCCCAGCGGATGAGGGGAATCAAATTGTTTAATAGCTTGTAAAGCGCTGAGGGAATCCGAAATGATCACAAAAGCCAAAGGAGACATACATGCAATACGGAGAAGCGCTATGAGGATGTCATAGAACTCAGCTGTAAAAATACTAGCCGAGTTTAACAAATGGCCCTAGACAATATCATCAGGGAACACTGCTGTGAACCCAACACCATCAGAAGATTTAGAACCATATGTATAAATGGCGACGGCAGAAGCATGAGACCAGAAGTGATCAAGAAAAAAGATTGAGAAGCAGTCGTAGGTATGAGAGCTTTAGCACAAGGTAGTAGGGGAGAACAGACACAAACCGTCGGAACCACCCAAGGGGAAAGGAAAAAGGCAGACTCTACATGAACATACAAGGGAGGCAACTGGAGAGAAGACTGGAGTGAAGACGAAAGAGAAAATGGACGGAGTAAGCAGGGCGCCGATCAAATAATGGACCTCTACTAATGTTGGAGACCAATCTATATGTAGAAGGAACATGAAGGTCATGAGAGCGGACAAAATAACGAGGCAATGAGCATCACGATGATCAGCTAAGGAACATTCGCCTCAGCATACTTTCAACAGGAATGAACGAAAGGCACCAAGGCATAAACATAAACCTTGATGGTGAAGGGGATCTAGCTTAGAGAGAGATGCAGAAGCCACAGAATAGACTTGGTCACCGTAATCCAGCTTCAACAAGACTAAGGCGGAATGCAAATGGAGGAGTCCTGTGATCCGCCCCCATGATCAATGTGCAAGAATTTTAAGGAGGTTTAGCTGACCATGGCAAGCTGCTTTCAAAGAGGAAATGTGAGGATTCCACATCAACCGTCGATCGAACAGAAGGCCAAGAAATTTGACCGTATCACATTCCGGGATATGTGAGCCATGCAAGTACAATGGAATATCTGGGACAAGGACGTCTAGTGAAAGTAATGAAATGGGTTTTCGCACCAGAAAATTTAAATCCATGAGAAGTGGCCCAATGAGGAACATGGTCAATCACATCCTAGAGGGAGGCCGCTACCAGGCGACAGTCAGTGCCTGCATAAGCTATAGTGAAGTCATCCAAATATGGCAATGACCAAATGTGCGATGGAAGAACGGACGGTAGTCAGAAGCCTAAGAGTACTACTGCTGAAGGGGTTCTCATCATTCTCGTGGGGAATGTAGCATGGTTTACATCAGTGAGTGGGAACTTCAGACTAGACTGCATGAACACAGATATGCTTGTAGGATGGAGAATATCAATGACATTAGCTGTCATTCACCAGAATCTACACTCCACCATCATGGACTGTGGAGCAGCACTACAGTTGTTTCAGGAGTACAGAAGCAAACATAGGATTCTAGAAGCAGTCAGTATTTATTTAACACTTTTGAACAAGACAAAGGCATGTACATGCTGGCAGGTTCCATCACTCACATTATACAGTTTTCATAATACAGTGGAACCTTGGTTTTCATCATTAATTCATTCCAGAAAGTCTGACGAAAACCGAATCCAACAAAAACTGAAGCAATATTTCCCATAAGAAATAATGTAAATCCAAAAGTATTAAAAAAAAATACATTTTATAGAGAATAACTATAGTTTTACATACAGAAAACAACGAGAAATAAATATAAAGGACTAATGAAATGGATAAATGAACATTTAATATCACTTTTACCTTTATTGAAGAGACTTGTTGGCATATGGAAGATGCGAGGAGGGGAGAGGGAGGAGGAGAGGTTATTGGTTGGAAGGGGAATCCCCCTCCATAAGGACTTAAGGTATCAAGTCCCTATCTGGGGTTACTTCCCTTCTTTGTCTTTTACTGGTACTGGACCCTTGTCACACAAAACAATCTGTCAGAGAGGTCTGTTTTTGGCATCTCTTTAAGATTTGCCTAAAATGGGACAAGGCATTGTCATTGAACATGTTGCAGACACGGCTTGCAACAGCTTTGTTAGGGTGATATTTCTCCACAAAACTTTGCAACTCACTTCACTTTGCACACATGTCCTTAATCACTGAAGGCGGCATATTCTCCCTCTCTCTTCCTCCTCCTCTGAAGCAATTTCCTCAGCTGTGATCTGTTGCTGTTCCAGTTGAAGGTGTTGCAGCTCTTCAGTGGTTAGCTCTTCCCTGTGGTCATCCACCAACTCTTCCACATCCTGGCCACTCATATCCAACCCCATGGACTTCCCCAAAGCCACATTAGATTCCACAACAGGTGTAGGGTTGTCAGGGTCAGCCTCAAACCCTTCAGAATCCAATAAACAAGCACAAAAAAACAATGGATTACGAAATATTTCAGAAGAACGCGCAGGGTAATGCTCACTTGACGAGAAACAAAGCCAGATTGACTCAGAATCCGTGGGATGCTTTGTGTGGGCGTGGGCAGGCAGAAACGTTTGGTACGGCGGACCTGGAGTATACCTGGAGAGAGTTCTGAGAGTCAATGCCCTCGTGGCTTGATCTGTGACCAGGCCTCATGGTGGTTCAGAGCCTGATCAACCTGGTTGTTACTGTTGGCCGCACGCAACCCGACATACGAATCACAGCCTGGCTGGTCAGGTACTGACTTTAGGTGCCTGTCGCCTTGATAAAGAAACTCAGAAGACAGCCAGAGGTCTATTGGTAATCCCCCTTATGTATGCTGGGAGGCAGTTGAACAGTCTTGGGCCCCTGACAGTTATTGTGTTGTCTCTATCATGCTAGTTGCACCCCTGCTTTTCATTGGGGGGATGTTGCATCGTCTGCCGAGTCTGTTGCTTTCATAGGGAGTGATTTTCATGTGCAAGTTTGGTACCAATCCCTCTAGGACTTTCCAAGTGTATATAATCAAGTATCTCTCTCGCCTGTGTTCTAGGGAGTACAGGTTGAGGAACATCAAGCGTTCCCAGTAATTGAGGTGTTTTATCGTAGTTATGCATGCCATGAAGGTTCTCTGCACATTTTCTAGGTCAGCAATTTCACCTGCCTTGAAAGGTGCTGTTAGTGCAGCAATATTCCAGCCTAGATTGAACAAGCGACCTGAAGTGTGTCATCATGGGATTGGCATCCCTAGTTTTGAAGGTTCTCATTATCCATCCTGTCATTTTTCTAGCAGATGCAATTGATACAATGTTATGGTCTTTGAAGGCGAGATCTTCCGACATGATCACTCCCAGGTCTTTGACATTAGTTTTTCGCTCTATTGTGTGGTTGGAATTTGTTTTATACTCCGATGAAGTTTTAATTTCCTCATGTTTTCCATATCGGAGTACGTAATTGAAATTTCTCATCATTGAACTTCATATTGTTTTCTGCAGCCCATTTAAAGATTTGGTTGATGTCCACCTGGAGTCTTGCAGTGTCTTCAATGGAGGACACTGTCATGCAAATTCGGGTGTCATCTGCAAAGGAAGACACGGCGCTGTGGCTTATATCCCTGTCTATGTCCGATACGAGGATGAGGAACAAGATGGGAGCGAGTAGTGCCTTGTGGAACAGAGCTTTTCACCGTAGCCGCCTCAGACTTTACTCTGTTGACTACTACTCTTTGTGTTCTATTTGTTAGGAAATTACAGATCCATCTACCAACTTTTCCTGTTATTCCTTTATCACGCATTTTGTGTGCTATTACACCATTGTCACACTTGTCAAATGCTTTTGCAAAATCTGTGTATATTACATCTGCATTCTGTTTGTCTTCTAGAGCATCCTGGACCTTGTCATAGTGGTCCAGTAGTTGGGACAGACAGGAGTGACCTGCTCTAAATCCATGCTGCCCTGAGTTGTGTAACTGATGGGTATCTATATGGGTGGTGATCTTTCTTCTTAGAACCCTTTCAAAGATTTTTATGATATGGGACGTTAGCGCTATCGGTCTGTAGTTCTTTGCTATTGTTTTACTGCCCCCTTTGTGGAGTGGGGCTATGTCTGTTGTTTTTAATAGCTGTGGGACGATCCCAGTGTCCATGCTCCCTCTCCATAGGATGTTAAAAGCACGTCATAGAGGCTTCTTGTAGTTCTTGATGAACACGGAGTTCCACGAGTCTGGGCCTGTCAACTCGATGAAAACCGAGGTGATGAACAAAAACGGGGAACAAAATTTTGATGAATAAAGTTGTTGAAAACCAAATTTGACGAAAACCAGGGCCAATGAAAACCGAGGTTCCACTGTAGGTATATGTATTTCCTATGGACCTGACCCCCACATGTTGGAATGTAAATATGTGTGCTTATTCTTCAACCCCATCATTTTCCCACTCCCTCTCTCTTATGACAAAATGCTGCAATAATAGTTTCCCTGCAAATATAGCACCTTTGTCAGTGCCTGTCAGTTCATGCCATCATTTATCCAGTCTATGAAGCACTTGTATTTTATTTAGTGCAGTAATAATCTTTTATTTCTCAGTTTCTGAAACTTATGTTTTGACAATCATTACCAACATTCAGACAACCTCAATGTAACGTACTACCTCAGTTTAATAGATCTTAGAGATACCTAACAAAACCTGCTGGGTTAACTGATTAAAAATCAATGGACAAAGTGCATTAGTTAAACACAGTAAAGGTTCAATAAAACGGACTTCTATAAATCGGATGTTGGTTAAAATGGATAAAAAATCTAGATGGACAAAGGCTCAACATGTATGTTTAATGTGGTGTCCAATTATAATAGCTATGAAGGAGACCAAATCCACTATATCAAATGGCTATCTAGTCTAGTCATGCATTCGATAAAATGGACTGACTCCACTTTATCACAAGTTTGTTCAATCCAAAGTTCATCCTGGACACCCCCACTTTCATTGTTCCTGGACAGGGATGTCAGCCAATGACTGCCTGCATCAGTGTGTTAGTGTCTGTATGTGCACTCACACTTCATCTTCAGTTTTTTCCTGAATTTACTGTGTTTTTAAATTTTTATTGAAGTACCATGTAAAGTGTTATGAAGCAAGTGATGGTGCCAAGAAGCATGTGACCTTAATTATTAAGCAAAAACTCAAATTAATAAGGAAGCTGGAGGCTGGCATTTCAGTGGCCTGGGTATGCAAGGAATATGGCACAGCAAAACAAAATCAGGAAAGGTAAGAAAAATTACTGAACTACAGTGGACCCTCGGTTAACGAATACCCCGGAAATCATACAATTATGTAAGTATAATATTGTAAGTGCATGTGGAAGTGTATTTTTGGGGGTCTGAAATAGACTAACCTATGGGACATTATTTCTTAAGGACGTAAATTCGTTCGGTAATGGCACTTGAGTAGGCTTCTGGGATGAAGTTTTTTCGTTAACCGAGGGTCCACTGTACACTGTATTGTACTCTGGTTTATTCTTAGTATGTCTGGTAGTCCATCAGTACAGTGGATTAAGTATGTTTAATTGGATGTTTGTCCATGTCCAGTAGTTAATCAATTAAGCAGACTACATCCACTATATTGAAACAGTCAATATAATAAAATTGTCAGTAAATCAGACACCCCGTCTCCTTCTTCTTAGTTCGTTTTATCAAACCATTACTGTAATCACTACATGCCACAATCACCATTACTGGTCATCCGCTGCCCCCCTATTGGTCAGTGAAATCAATGGTTTGCTGTATTTGCATGCTTTTTGTTTTTTGTTACATTATATAAAATAAATAAATAAATAAAATAAAATACTTTATTGAGACATTGTACAGTTATATATGGTAGACCTAGTTATACATAGTTATTACATAGTTATTACTTAGTTATTAATGAGATGTACATGCCAAAAGCCCCTAATATGCTGTGCATTGTGGGCATTCTTAGGACTACTTAATTGTAGACTACATGGTAAAAAGTTATGGTTGATAATTTATAAAATAAGTAAAGTTGCATATCTAAGTTATAAAGTTTGAATATAAGTTGAACATATCAATTAATTGTAGCAATGCAACTAATTGAGGAGATAATTTAAAACAATTAATTGCATTGCAGTTAGTTTACGTGGTCATTATAATGTAAGTGTTGTGGAAATAATTAGCTAAGTATGTAATATTCATAACAGGTTTTACATTCAATTGATTAGTCAGGTTTTTATGTTAAGTGATTATTCTACTTTGCTGGGAATGTTTGATATTGAGCAATTAGCTTTGGGTGAGAAGGTGGTTTTTTAGCATCGTTTTGAATTGGAGTACAGGTAGGGTTTCTTTGGCAATGACAGGTAATGAATTCCAAATTTTCGTGCCTTTTATATGCATTGAGTTTTTACATAGTGTTAGATGGACACGGGGAACATCGAGGAGTGATCTGTGTCTAGTGTTATGGTCATGTGTCCTGTTAAAATTGGTAAGAAGTTAGAGTGGTGGGTTAATATTTGCATAGAGTGTTCTATGTATGTAATAGGCACAGTAGAAAGTATGGATGTCTTGTATGGTGAGTAAGTTTAGGTTTTTGAATATTGGTGGAGTATGTTGCCTGGAGTGAGAGTTTGTTATCATTCTAACTGCTGCCTTTTGTTGTGTTATTAGTGGTCTGAGATGAGTTATTGATGTAGAGCCCCATGCGCAGATTCCATAGGTGAGGTAGGGGTAAATGAGTGAGTGATATAGGGTAAGGAGAGCTGGTTGTGGAACATAGTACCGTATCTTAGATAGTATTCCCACGGTCTTTGAGACTCTCTTGGAGATTTGTTGTATATGTGTCTGAAATTTGAGGCCACTGTCAAGATGGATTCCTAAGAATTTTCCCTCTGTGAGTTTTGTGATAGGGGACCCGTTTATCATTATGTTAAGTGGTGCGTTTGTAGCTCTGTTCACAAACTGGATAAAATAGGTTTTATCAATATTGAGAGTAAGTTTGTTGGTCATCATCCAGGTAGATATTTTCTGCAATTCAGTATTTGCAGTGTTGGCTAGTGTGTCTGGGCTTGGGTGAGAGATAACATATGTAGTGTCATCTGCAAAAAGTATGGGTTTGAGTAGTTGAGATGCATTTGGTAGGTCGTTAATGTAAATGAGAAAGAGTAGTGGGCCAAGAACACTTCCCTGTGGGACACCTACGGTAATAGTTTGCGTGTTGGAGCTAGCTCAATTTGTGTACACATAATGGTTTCTGTTGCTAAGGTATGATTTTAGGTAGTTTAGGGAGTGTCCTCTTATACCATAGTGTGATAATTTTAAGTGTAACAGATCATGGTCAACTGTATCAAAAGCTTTACGTAAATCAATGAAGATTCCCACTGGGATTTCTTTTTTCTCAAGGGCGGTGTAAATTATTTCTAACACGTGTATAATGGCATCATTTGTATTTTTATTAGGCCTGAATCCAAATTGACAGTGGTTGAGTACGTTGTTGGAGGTGAGGTAGGAATATATTTGTCTATGAATTAATTTTTCAAAGATTTTGGAGAGAAGGGGTAAGTTAGATATCGGTCTGTAGTTATTCAGGTCTGCTTGATCTCCTCCCTTATGTATTGGGGTGACCCTTGCTATTTTGAGTATTGATGGGAAGGTAGAGGATTCAATGGATTTGTTAAAGAGTGTTGCAATAATTGGTGAGAGAACTTGAGAGGCTTTTTTGTATATATAAGGTGGTAAGTTATTTAGGTCACCTGCTTTGTTTTTTAATGTGTTGATTATAAGTGAAACTTCTATTGGATTGGTTGGGGCTAGGAATAGTGTGTTCGGATAGGTGCCAGTGAGATAGTCGTTAGGTGGAGTATTTGAACTTGGGATTTTGCTTGCCAGCTTTTTACCTATGGTGGAGAAGAAATCTTTGAGTTTGTTTGCTGTTTCAATAGGTGGGAGTAGGGGTTCATCTGGTTTTGTTAGCTTGATTGTTCTGTTTGTGGATATCTTTTTTGTTCCTAGAATTTCAGATAGGGTTTTCCAGGTCTTTTTTATATCACCTTTTAAGTTATATAATCTGTTCTCATAGTACAATTTTTTTGACCTTCTTATCAGACTCGTTAGGTTTGATGAGTAGCGTTTTGTTTGTTCTCTTGTTATTTGTCCCATTCTGTACTGTTTTCATATAGGTGCTTTATATTAATGGATTTGAGTATGCTGGGGTTAGCCAGGGACTATTTAATCTTTTAGTTGTGATTTGTTTAGTTTTTTTAGGGCAGTGCTTATTATAGAGGTATTGGGTCTTTTTAAGAAAATTATTAATACATAAGTCAGTATCTGGGAAGTTGTCTATTTCTGTTTGCCAGTCAATGTTTGTCATAGCTGTTATAAAGCTGTTTATAGCTGTCTCATTATGTAGTCTGAAGGTAACTTTAGTAGTCTCTAGTGGTAATTTTCCGAGATTTGTTATGAGAAAGTTTGGGTAGTGGTCAGTGGTATTGTCTGTGATTATGCCTGATTTTAATGGGGATATGGTGTTAGTCCAGATATGGTCTAATAGAGAGGCTCAGGTCTCAGAGATTCTCGTAGGTTTTGTTATTGTCGGGAGCAGCAAGCAGTTGCTCATAGTGTTTGTGAATTCAGTTACTTGTGGGTATACCATTTACAGTCTACCAAGAAGTTTACAAATCAGTTTGAAGAGTCAAGGATATGAAAATGCTTTAATCAGTACAAAAAGCAATTATTATTTACCATTTATATATATAACAAATTTTAAATAACACAATATTCACCTTTTTATCACAACGAAAGATATGCATACAATTCTACCTTCACAAATTCAAAACCTTTCCTAATAAATTGATTTAGTAATACAGCACTAACATCTAAGGATAACTTATTAAGTTTAAATTTTAGTACTGCTGTACATATATTTCTTAATTTGCAACAGACTAGTAATCTTTATACAAATAATGTATACAATAAATACAATACTGACCAGATTTTTCTAAACTATTCGACATACTTTTTGACTAGTGTAGAGTTTATTGGGAAAAGTTGCCCAGGATTTTTTTTTTCAATTCTTTAGTGTTCAGTGTTATTACAAAAATCTCCAGCTACAAACAGACCTCTTAGTAGTGGTTTTTGCCTGATAGCCCCAAACATATACAATAACAGAAAAAGCACCGGTTCTTTTGCCCATGTACAGTAATCTAAAGAGTCTAAGAGATTTTGTATCTTTACAATAGCTATCACAATGAGGTTTGTCCCAACTTGGAGGGCCACCTAACAAGTCAAACAATGACAATGGCAGAGTTCCTCACCCTGGCATACAAATCACTGCCCTAAAGGGGACCCATGCATAGTTAGTATGTGATTATTCTTTTGTCTTATAACACTTAACTGTAACCTTAATAGAAAAAATGAGAAAGGGGTAAAAGATTACATATTAAATTATAATACTGTACTGTAGTACACTAAAACATTATGTACTGCAAAATAATCCATTACAATATAATTAAGAAAAAGTTGAGGCATATATGCACAATGATTTTTTTTCCTAAACATTCAATTTTTTCTTTGTATAGTCAAATGATGTCAACAGTATACGGTAAATGTGCATCTTAAGTGTTACACATTGTGCAATCACTCGCATAAGTGGCAGATTAACACTGATTTATTGTTATCTCTTAAGAAGAGAATATAGAACAATGTAGTCTACCAGTAGGAAGGGGCAGAGGAGGCAGTCCTCCCTAGCTCTAGGATGCTCTCTTCAGAATAGCAACCATAATCATCACAACATTTAAATATTCCACTGGACTTACCGTAAAAATGAATTTTAATTCTTAAAGTAAATAAGGAAAAATAGGTACAGTATATTGCAACTAAATGGTACAGTATTTTGTAAATTAATATAAATATTCACCACACTGAAAAGCATTTCCTCTTTAACTTTTGGTAAGTGTCTTCTCTCAAGGAAAGAATACTATTGCTTCTTAAATATCCCGTTAAGGTAGACTGCATAGGTTTAACTAGCCACCTTTCAGAAGCAAGTACTCCTTGCATGCTGAAGGTTCCTGCTAGTTTTCCATGAATCCCCTAATTTTTTTTTTAATTATCTCCTCACTGAAAAACTCTTTACTCTTGTAGAATTGTAATTGTAATCATTAGGGGTGACCATGATCTTTTCATACTTGGACTTCCTCTCTATCTTTTCAAATAAAAAAAACACTACAAGTACCTCCTTTATAGAAAATGCATTAACTCATTTTCTTTCCTGACACTGCAGTGCCTTCATTTAAAGCAATCTTTTGCATTATTATAGTTTTAGCTTCACCAGTATGTAGCCAATCAAAATCTGCTTCTTTCAGCAAATTTTCTGCATCATGCAAAAGCTTAATTCATTTCACTGATAAATAGATTTTTTCCATTGACTAAATAAAAGAAATGGAATGAAATGCCATGTTTGAATGCAACATAACCCAAGAAGTGACCAAAGTGCGAAGCTGCACATGCAGCTGCGCACACACTTAAAAAAGGAGGAATTAAAAACCAATCATACATATGATGGTGATTCATAGCAGTTAAAATATGATACAATACTACAGAATAAATTAATTGATCTATGATCAATTAATTTATACTACAGTATTGGATTCATGGACTACATACAAGCTGAATTAACTGAAGTATACATCATTATAAGTGAAATTACATATATAAAATAGGTCACCACCTTTCATGTCTCCACCTACTGTATTTCTAATTGCTCATGATTCATTTTTTGTATCTTCCACGATTCGTTCCAAGGGTTCGCTATGTCTTGTGGTGACTACCTTTTCTTTCAGTTCAGTTTCGATAGTTGAATTATAAAAATCCTCTTTTATCTCTTATTTTTTTTTTACTAAATGCATTGATAGTGTGTATGCTCATTTTGTGCAAGCACTGAGAGCTCACACATTTGATAGGGATTGGTCAAGAATCATAGATTATATATTTATGCTTTTGTTATGGTTGAATTATTAATGTTGTGTGTTTCCTCTATTAGTTTTTAACCAAACGCATTCATACTTTGTGTATAATCACTCTATATGTATGTATAGAGAGCTCATATTTATTTGGAAGAGATTGGTTTAGAAACAAAGAGTTAATAGTTGAAAACCACAAGTGACTAAATTAACTAGAAACACAAGTTCACTACATCATGAGAGACTGAGCAGTGAGGCTGGGTGGTGACTGGTGCAGCTAGGTAGGTGACTCAGCCATCTCACTCTCCACACCTACACTTGTGTTAAATATCTTTTTATCACCCTATCTTCTCTGGATATTAATTATGGCATTAAAATAAATACTGTACTAGTAATACTGGAAGTGTTAAGAGGAATAAGAGTAAATGTCAGTGGTTTTACAAGAAATAATAGCCCCAGGCACTGTATTTGTAAATATCCATTTTATCTGGAAGACATGCATTCCCATTTTCTCTGGAATACATAGTAAATGTGCTAAACATGCTTTTCTAAAGAGCTTCACTTACTCTAAGTTTATTTAACAAATTTTTTTATTTAGGTTTTGGGTATGTATCCTACAATTTTTTTTACAGTATTCTTGAAGGAACACATGTTATGGACACAAAAATTACATTATGCAAATTTAACCTCGGATAACCCATTTAATTCCGACATTGTACTAGTACGTACATCCAACTAAGCCTAGTAGGGCAGCATGAACCCTTTCCACATTTCTAGATCAACAGGAAACACTGACAATGTAAATTATCAAAAACATTATTAATATTGACGATTTAGGAATTAAAAAAAATATTACTTTTCTTCTAGGTGTCGTACCACATAACTGAATTTTTCCTATAAGTTGTTCACTCCACCCATCCCATTTTCACTTATTGCTCTGTTTTTCTTGAACATATCTTGCATGAAAGGTGGTTGTCTACTGTAATTCCTGTCAAACAGTTAAAGAAAGAAAACTCAAATTGGTTGATCAGTATCAGCTTTGTAAATTCAAATTCATGTACAGTGGAACCCCGGTTTTCGTCCTTAATCCGTTCCAGACGGTCGGTCGAAATCCGAAATGGACGAAAACCAAAGTAATATTTCCCATAAGAAATATGTAATGTAAATCCAATTAATCCGTTCCAGACACCCAAAAATATTAATAAAAAATACATTTTATAGAGAATAACTATAGTTTTACATACAGAAAACAATGAGAAATAAATATAAATGACTAATTTTAATGGATAAATGAACATTTTAATCACTTTTACCTTTATTGAAGAGACTTATTGGTGTATGGAAGACGGCGAGGAGGGGAGAGGGAGGAGGTTATTGTTTGGAAGGGAAATCCCCCTCCATAAGGACTTAAGGTATCAAAGCCCTATCCGGGGTTACTTCCCTTCTTTGTCTTTTACTGGCACTAGGACCAGCTTGAGAGTCACTGGACCATGCAGACACAGCTTGCAACAGCTTTGTTAGGGTGATATTTCTCCACCAACTCTTCCACATCCTAGCTACACGATATTTAATGTTGCCCAGATCCATATTATTACCATCGACATACCATGTTCACTGAGTTTAATCGTTTCTAACGACTACCTTTAGAGGCCATCATAAGCAAAGGGAGAAGTAATGAATAATTCATGCCGAGAATTGTAAACAAAAGCGTTATGTATTAAGGGCGGTGACTGGGCCAACACTGATTCATATGTTTTTTCTGATGCTAGACCAGAGAAAACAATGTTTTCCTTCTACCTGGCTAGCACACCTCCATAGCATATAAACATTGCATGTTTATATGCTATGTAACGTGTTTCTTATATAATTTTGAAGAAAATATCATAGATGGATTAAAGAAAATGTCTATATTAACCTAAAATAAGACATTTAATGTGCCCAAGAGTGATTATTATTACGTATTAGTATTATTACTATGGCGTTAAAATTAGAGGGACACTCTTAGTGAACGAGTAACAAAGGCATGTTTATATGCTATGTAACGTGTTTCTTATATAATTTTGAAGAAAATATTGATGGATTAATGAAAATGTCTATATTAACCCTTTGACTGTTTCGGTCGTATATATACATCTTACGAGCCAGTGTTTCGGACGTATATAGTATACTCAAAGATTCTAGCAGCTTCAAATCAAGTTGGAGAAAGCTGTTAGGCCCACATATGAGAGAATGGGTGTGTGTGGTCAGTGTGCGCTGTATAAAAAAAATCCTACAGCATGCAGTGCATAATGAGAAAAAAAAAAAACTCCGCCCGTGTTTTTGGATTAAAACGCCGACTTTGAGTTGTATTTTCATATAGTATTTATGGGTGTATTCTCTTTTTCGTGGTCTCATTTGATAGAATGGAAAGCATATTACAGAAATAGAGATGATTTTGATTAGTTTCATGATGAAAATGACCTTGAAATTGAGATCAAAGTAGTGGAAATGTTCGATTTTTGCCAATGTTCAAGAGTACACAAATCACGCCATGCGTCCAATACACGTCAACTGGCGAGTCTAATTTCTTACACAAGTGCACTGATATTATTTATACCATTTTTACAATAATGCAGTAGTCTGCATAACAGTAAATCTTCTATTTTTTGTGTGAATAAAAAATAAAAATAGAAAGCAAGAGTAATATAAGAGGGGCCTAAAGACGTGACTAATGAACAGAGAAAATCTTATTTTAGTGCCAGGAATGTCTGCATTATTTATTCTGGACCCTATTTTGAAATTGACATCATTTTTATTTTGCATGAAATTGGCCAAATTGCCAATTTCTGACCACTTTATTGGGTAGTTGAAATCGGTAAATTGGTGGTTTCTTGTACTCAATCGATAGAACAAATGGAGTTCTAAAGAAATAGCTATGAGTTTGGTCGATTGTAACAATGGAATTGGCCGAAAATAGGGTTTAAAGTCGGCGAAATCGCCGATGTGTATATATCGCCGACATCGCTAACTTCGTGAGAGCGTACTTCCGTAAGTTTTCCATAAAATTTCGTACTTTTGGTGCCATTACCATTGGGAAACGATTCTCTATCATTTCATAAGTTTTTTTTTTTTTTTAAATTTTGCGACATAGAATGAGTTTCAGAATGGGGCCTCCGACAGTCAAAGGGTTAACCTAAAATAAGACATTTAATGTGCCCAAGAGTGATTATTATTACATATTAGTATCACGAACGTATGAGCGGCCCAGGCGGACGTGTCTGGTACAGACGATTTTCAAGCGGATATACGAAACCAGGGGTAAAAATTTGCCAAAAAAAAAGTGGTCGAAATCCGGATTGTACGATATCCAGACCGGACGAAGACCGGGGTTCCATTGTACAGTACAGTGGTCCCTCGGTTTTCGTGCATCTCCAAACTCGAACATTTATGTAAGTGTATTTTCGTAAGTGCTGTTGCAAGTGTATTTTTGGGGGTCTGAAATAGACTAACCTACGTGGCATTATTTCTTAAGGAAGTAAATTCGTTCGGTAATGGCACTTGAGCAGCATTCTGGAATGAATTTTCGGCGAAAACCGAGGGACCACTGTATACTGTTGTCTGATAATGTCCATAAAACTTAGAAAATGAATGGAAAATGCTTATGAAACCATCTTAATCACACCAACAATGAACCTACAAAAATTTTCTTAAAGAAATAGCGTATGTTGTACACCTGAACTCTTTTGTAAGTTTGACAAATGATGTAGAGTGCATTACTATAAGAGACTAGGCTTAAAGAAAAATAATACTTTTAAGTACATATAGTATTTAATAATTTTATTAAAGTGATTATCTATACTAAAATAAATCCCACAGTAACATAAAAGGCAGGAAAGTTGCATTAATAATTGATGAAGAGGGCCTCAGCTGCTGGCCCAAATATAAAGTACTCCTATAACCCTCTGTTTTTGTTTTATCTGTGTGTGTTTGTGCCAATGACCAATGTTTGTTACACTTTAATAAATACATATACACACACACTCACTCGTGCATGCATGCACAAATCCACGTGACCGATGATAAGACAAGTCATGATACGTGGGTTGCGGAGGAACAAGAGATCCAACTATAATTGCATTGACAGGAGGTCAAAGTAAAGCAGGTGGCAAATTTTCATAGAATAGAAGAGTATTCAAGTGACAAAATATGCTCAGTATTATGAGAAAGAAAGCACTCAGAATCTTGCCAATGCATGAGATGTCTCTTAGTGTTTCTGTGTGTCATCTCTACTATAAGCATCACGTCAAATTTTCATGGACAAGTCTCTCTCAGTTCCCCACATAAACCTTGTTACACTGACCATAAAGGATGGTGTAAACTCTCATTTCCTTAGAGGGAACATTAAATGGAAATATTTTCTTGGCAAGGCAGTGGCGACAGTTATTACTTTTGGCAAGAACGTGTGTGGTGTGCATAGCTTCATCACTGCTCCTATATATACACCTGTCTCGTCTCTATTTATGCATTTAAAGTAATTAAGGTCAAAGGACTCAAACATTTTCAGTTAAAATGTTCTAAGTGAATGTGTTTGTGTCCATAAACAGGGAAAGTGGTGGAGCACCCAGAAAGGAGTGGTTTCAAAAACAAACACCAGTAAGATTTTAGGAATGGTAAATCCTGTCTTACATACCTGCTTAAGTTCTATGATAAGGTAACAGAAGTGAGGCATGAGAGGCAGGGATGGATGGATGGACTGCATATTATTGGACTGCAAGAATGCATTTGATACAATACTGTGCAAGACTGGGACAAAAGCTAGAGAAGTAGGCAGGAATAACAGGCAAGATACCACAGTGGATTAAGGAATGCCTAACAGAAAGATAAACTGTCCAGGAAGAGGAATCAGGATGGGCAAGAGTGACAGTGGGGGTTCCACAAGGATCACCATTGGGACCTGCACTATTTCTGGTGCATGTGAACAATATAAAAAAAAAACAAAGTTGGGTGTATCATTATTCATGGATGTAAAACTAATGAGGAAATTGCAAACATAAGACAGGGAAAGCCTACAAGTGAACCTGGATAATATATAGGCTTGGTCTTACATGAGACTATTGGAATTTAACCCTAGCAAGTGAAAGACTAAGAAAATTAGGGAAGGAGAAAGAAGACCAGAAATGTAGTAGTATAAACTTAGGGAACAAAGGATGCACAACTCGCTCAAACATAAGGACCTTGGGGTGAACATAGTGCTGTGCATATCGCCTAAGGTGCACATTAATTAAATAATTTCTGCAGGTGGGAAACAAGGTATACAAGAAGCTAAAAACATATGGGAACTCAACCTGATGACACTAGAAGAAAGAACTAAGGGTGATGTGATAACACTGTACAAAATACTGCGAGGAATTGACAGGGTGGACAGAGACATTATTTGAGAGACGGAAGCTGGAAGTTGAAGAGACAGACAAGTCACAGGGATTTCAGGAAGTACTTTTTAAGCCACAGAGTAGCCAGGAAGTGGAACAACCTGGAGATTGAAGTAGGTAGAGGCAGGATCTATACATAGGTTTAAAAGGTACAATAAGGCTCTTGAAGTGAGGAGAGAGTGGACCTAGTAGCGATCAGTGAAGAGGCAGGACTAAGATCCAAGACTCAACCCCTGTAACCACATATCGGTGTGTAAGAGAGTATACCCCCCCACACACACAAAGCTTGATAAAATCCAAAGGTTTGAAACCAAGCTTGTACCAGAACTGAGAGAAATGCACTCTAAAGAGACTTGAAGGAACTAAACCTGATGACCTTATAATAATAATAATAATACAGTGGTACCCCGGATTTCGTCAATAATTCATTCCAGAATGCTGTTCGAGTGCCGTTACTGAACGAATTTGTTCCCATAAGGATGAATGTAAATTAGATTAGTCTGTTTCAGACCCTCAAAAATACACTTACAAAAGCACTTGTAAAAATACACTTACATAATTGTTCGAGTTGGGAGCTGTATGAAATCTGGGGTACCACTGTAATAATAATATCTTTATTTACTACAACTACATGTACAAGGTATACAGGCCTAGCTGACATCATGACATACTACTATATAGAAAGGTGCTTGTTATGCAGAACATTTCAGGCAAATTAGGTCAGTTTTGTCCCAGGATGCGACCCACACCAGTCGACTAACACCCAGGTACCCATTTTAATGATGGGTGAACATAGACAACCAGTGTAAGGAAACACGTCCAATGTTTCCACTCCTTTGCCAGGAATCGAACCAGGACCCTCAGTGTGTGAAGCAAGAGCTTTTGCCACCAGGCCATGGGGCACTGTGGTGTAAAGAAGGACAAGAAGAAACATAATTATGATCTATCAAATCTTAAGAGGAGCTGATAGGGCAGATAGGGACACACTATTTGAATTAAAAGGCCCAGGATCATAGGAACACTTGTGGAAACTGAAAACACACATGAGCCATAGGGATATAAGTATTTTTTTTTATTCTCAAGGTGGTTGACAAGTGTAATGACTTGGATGAGACAGTGGTAGGTAAATTCAATATACAGCTTCAAGAGCAGATACGATAAAGCCCAAGAGGTCTGAAATTAATGATGCTACACAAGAAGAGATATGGTAAGTCCCAAAAGAAGAGACATCAGTGATGGTGATTAAAGTAATCTTAAGAGGAAAGACCAGTAGCTGAGTCTTCACCCAGGCAAACACAACTCTAAAAGCGTAATTTTGTGAGAACATGTGCACAATGTGTGCACATGGCTTGGACTTCCAGCAAGCATGTGTGAGCATGTTAGATAGGAGTGAATGGAGACGAATGGTTTTTGGGACCTGACGAGCTGTTGGAGTGTGAGCAGGGTAACATTTTGTGAAGGGATTCAGGGAAACCAGTTGGACTTGAGTCCTGGAAATGGGAAGTACAATGCCTGCACTTTAAAGGAGGGGTCTGGGATAGTGACAGTTGGGAGGGACTTATTCTCAGCTGTCGTATCTGAGCGCCTCTGCAAAGACAGTGATTATGTATGAGTGAGGTAAAAGTGTTGAATGATGATGAAAGTATTTTCTTTTTGGGGATTTTCTTTCTTTTTGGGTCACCCTGCCTCGGTGGGAGACGGCCGACTTGTTGAAAAAAAAAAAAATGTGCACAAAAATTTCACACATGCACACACACTAAACTCTTGTATAATGCACAATCAGTCCAGTTTTGTTGCAATGTGACATACAGTATTGCACAGTATTTAATAGGGTGGGAATCAAAAATGAAAATTTCAAGTATTTCCAGAGATATGGTCTGTTTTATACAGTTTGGGGAGAGGAACTTGCATGTTAAAAATTTTTCAGGGATATTCTTTCATGAAGTCTTGTCACATCAGTATTGAAGCTTAACAAAATATATAAAAATTGGATACCTCACAAAAGTGAACTAAGCAAGTTTTTTTTTTTTGTTTGTTTTTTTCATTTCACAAGTTGCTTTGTTTCACTGTGATGGTGTAGGATTTTGAAAATGCATAAATGTGGTCAGTCAATTTTATACTAAAAAAATTATTTCACTTTTAAAGATGTTTGACTACATCATAAAACGTATATTAGCTATGAAGCACAGTACTCTAGAAGTGTGTATGATCTCAAACTAAACTTTGTTTATTAACATACCTTATAAGAGGTCTATCCACATTCCTCTGATAATCATTTTCAGTGTTGTGACAACCATGAACACAATCATTCAGGACATGAAATTTTACAGTACTGTATATGAAGAAATCCCACAAAAGAATTAAGAAAAAATATATGGAAAACATGGAAAAAAGTACCAGATAAAAACTGACATTCACCATAACATGCTGTTGTCCTCTCGTGGTTTCTGTACATTATATGTACAGGTGATTTAAAACGTTTTGCATCATACTAAGATGAACATGATTAAATGCAGTACAGAACTATTGAATGTAGAATCTGGAGAGATAGGAATACAGATTCATGTACATACTATTAGGCTCTTTATCTAATTCTTCCAATTGTTAAACATGAACTAGAGGTACTGGGCACTGTCTTCAACATTAAATGCAGGTACTGTTGCTGTCTTAAAATACTGAGTGCTGTGTGAGCTACTTCATACATTTATATCTACATTACATAAATGCCTAACATATCTCTTACAATACCCAGGGTCAAGATATGCTACTTTGTCACTTCAGTGCATGTAGATAGACACGAATGGTTCCTTCAGTCCTAATATAGAGATTTATAGTAAACAGTATAGTACATAGAGCAAGATTTCAGGTGAGTATAATATAATATCTTTATTTCTAAAAGTACATGCACAAGGTATACAGGCCTAGCTGACGTCAATGACATACTACTATATAGAAAGTAGCTTGTTATGAAGAGCATTTCAGGCAAATTAGGTAATTTTTGTCCCAGGATGCGACCCACACCAGTTGACTAACACCCAGATACCCATTATTACTGATGGGTGAACATGGACAACCGGTGCAAGGAAACGCACCCAATGTTTCTACCCTCGCCGGGAATCGAACCCAGACCCTCACTGTGTGAAGTGAGAGCTTCACATATTATTAGTAACATATTGGGTAATCTTTAAAGATGGTTGGGACATATACAGAGCTCCTCATTGAAGTCAGCCGCCTCCTCTAAAATCTGGACCACAAAATAGGTTGCCCCTTGTGGTTTAGGACATCTTTAAACTGTCTAGGAAGTGATTAACACACAATCTTCAGGGTTTTACGGTAAATTCCCCTATGACTCACCATGGGAGTGGATTGGTATCCTTTTAGTTAGTGGATCTCTAACTTGGCCCAGAGGCTCTCAATGGGGTTCACTTCTGGGGAGTTTCCTAACCAGCCATTGAAGAAGGGTACAGTGGACCCTCGCTATTTGAACACTCCAAAACTCACCGTGTTATGTAAGTTTATTATTGTAAGTGCTTTTAGAAGTGTATTTTTGGGGGGTCTGAAATGGACTAAGCTAATTTACATCATTCCTTATGGGAATAAATTCGTTTGGTAACAGCACTTGAAAATGCATTCTGGAATGAAGAATGTTTGAATAGCGAGGGTCCACTGTACTTCTCAGTCATGAAGACATTGAACAACAGATTTTGGGGTATGGCAAGTGCACTGTTTTGTACTAAAGCCTTGCACCACACTTATTGAAAGATTTGGGCAAATGATAATGGACCAATTCTAGGTATGTAAGTACAGTTAACATGCTTTTGATATGGGCATGTCATGAATACTGTCCTTAATGAATACACACACTCAGGTCCTCATTGAACCTGGGTGCCCATATTAATTCATCAACAGCCCAAAACGTCTCACAAACTCAGCCCTCAAGACCACATGGTGAAGAGGAACCATGGACACAAAACTGTCCACCACACAAGCCCGGAAGGCACTTAGGATGCATGCAGCCAGTAGCCCAAGGAAATCCCGAGACATTCCACTCTGAGTTACCAGCCAGTATAACTTTTTCTCTCTCCAACAAATGTACCAGGGTAGTGTTACTTTGGATATTAAGTCATGTCGAGTGCCTTTCACCCATCATACATTAATGATGAGCACTGTTAATGTTGGCTGGTGTCACCTAATGGCAGTGTCAAGGTTGGGCATTACAGTAAATGGTTTGTTAAGACTTTGGAAATACCATAGAAACTTAGATTTTTGTGGGATGGTGCCAGTTACTGTTATCATGGCAACCTCAAAATGATGTCAATGGCATAGATCATTTTCACGTATACAGTGGACCCTCGGTTAACGAACACCCCGGAAATCGTACAATTATGTAAGTATAATATTGTAAGTGCATGTGGAAGTGTATTTTTGGGGGTCTGAAATAGACTAACCTACGTGACATTATTTCTTAAGTAAGTAAATTCGTTCGGTAATGGCACTTGAGCAGGCTTCTGGGATGAAGTTTTTTCGTTAACCGAGGGTCCACTGTACAGTGAACCCTCGGTTTTCGTCGATAATTCTTTCCAGAATGCTGTTCAAGTGCAGTTACTGAATGAATTTGTTCCCATAAGGACGAATGTAAATTAGATTAGTCGTTTCAGACCCCCAAAAATACACTTACAAAAACACTTACATAATTGTTCGAGTTGGGAGCTGTATGAAAACTGAGGGTCCACTGTAATTAGTTTTGTGTCTCCAAATTTTATGTGGTGACTCTACTTGTTCCTGTGTTGGATACAGGCATTTTTCTGGTTATCGCAGTTGCATGCATATTCATTTACACATTTTTACTTCAAGGGATCTTGCTGCCTCGTCCACATACTTCTTCTCACGTTCTCCACAAGGTATGACGGAGACTCCTTAATTAAATCTCTGACAGTGGTCAAAGATTTTGCAGCCATTTTAAATCAAGTGCCCTTCATTGTTAAGGATACTTTGGATGCTATGTTGCTGAGAGAATAATATACTGGGCTGGTGTTTCCTCTGTAGGATAGATGTTGCTCCTGTTGACAATGCATGCTACATATTTCATACAGTCAGCAACGAAGTGCAGAGGGAAGCAAAGTAGTTTGAACTTTGAAAGCTTGTGTAGTGTATTTATGTGGACTACAATTCTAGATGCCCTGAGAAAGAATCCTCCTACGATATTCCTTTTAACTCTGTAATAATGATAGAAGCAGACATGAAGAAAATCATTCTTGTAAGTAGGTTTTCTGTACACTCTGAATAAGAGTCTCTCTCAATGTGTGCAGCAATTCATCATGGAATTGCAATTTATCTATTTTTTCGTGTGAATTTTATAGTTGTCTCTAAGCTGTTGATAGTGTTGTGGATGCTCTGCATGTTGAAGCTTTTGAGCAAGATGACCAAAGTATCGTCAATGTAGCTGCTCAGGGATGGCCAGCAGTATGTGACTGGTTTCTAGTTTCTCCATACTCAAATTAGCAAGGACTGCATTAATGGGTGAGCCCATAGCAAGACCATCATGATAAAAAAAGTAAAAGAGGCATTAATGATGGGATTCTTTCTCAGGGCATGTAGGATATGAAGTCCTCAGTTCCTCGAAGGGAAATACGAATACATTTATGCAGGCTTTCAAACTAATGTACTGCACTTCCCTCTTCACTTCATCACCGACTGTAGAAAATGTGCAGGATGCATTCTCAGCACACACTCACACAAAAAAAGCCCAGTATATATTGTTCTACCTGTCAGCAACATAGCATCCAAAGTATTCCTGACAGTGAGAGACAGTCAATTTAAAATAGCTACAAACTCTTTGACTACTACCAGAGATTTAGTAAGGAACAGATAAACTGGCAACACAACTACTAGTGCAGGAGTAAGTCATGTCTTGTACAGAGTGTGATGGGAGATGTAGGTGAAACAGCAAGGTCCCTGGAAGTAAGAATATGTGAACATAAAAATGCATGCATCTGCAATGACCAGAAAAGTGATTGTTTAAAACAGGAGCAAGCAGAACTGCTTCATAAAATCTGGAGAAGCAAAACTAATTATATGTGATTATTATTATTATAATCAAGGTGAATTTCAATTAGTAGTAATTATACGTACTTCATTAACAGTATTTTGATGCTGCCATGATAACAGTAATCACCATCATCCCACAAAAGTCCAGTTTCTATAATGTTTCCAAAGTCTTAAAACTGTTTACTACCCAACTTTGACACTTAGTAATAATGGTAGAATTACCAACATCACATAGTAACCTTGAGTTACCTCCAATCATACTACTACTACTACTACTACTACCACCACTACCTATCTTTCACCTCACGTGGTGCCTATATATGTACCCTCTGTGTCCTTGTAATGCTTGTAATGTTTCTAATATTACTCCATTTTTTGCTTATGTTCACCTGACCTCTTGCCCTGTACATACTGCTTACTCTAGTTCTGTGTATTAGGACTGAAGAAGCTACTCGTGGCAAAACATTTCATCATCTTGAAGTGTGCAAGTGTGTCTTTATCGACATTTTATCGGCATTGCTATACCTCCCTCATCACCAATGTATGGTTGATCTCGAAATATAACATGGATGCTTCTAAACTGGATACACACTATTCAAGAGTCATACCACAGATATTTTGATCAACTGTTTTGTTATCACTGTTGTCTGTTACATCAAGTTCTACAGCATAAAACCAAGTTTGCATCAGTATTGTCTGCTTTGTCGAAAGTTTTATGTACACAAACACTTTTACCACTAGCACTTTCTTGATCTTTTCTTCAGTAGCTTTATGAATTATTTTACAGGTGTCTGGCATACAATGTGTATTTTATCCAGCCATCATAAAACAAAGACTGAACTCTTACACACACACACACACAAAAAAAAAGCACATTCACTATCACTAATTCTCTAGCTGACCAAGTGCATTCACATCACAATTTAAATGATCCACAGAAGCACAACATGCTCATTCATCCTTCACAGTCTAGGTAGCGTACTTCCCACCTCCAGAAATGAAGTCTAGCTCATTGATTTACCTTTATTCCTTCAACAGGGTCAACCCCACATCAGAGCGAAGAAACACTTGTTTCTACTCATGTGTTTACATATACCCATCCAAATACTTCAAGGCTATTTTAAAATTAGCCAGTGTTGCATATGAATCTTTTAACCCTTTGACTGTCGCAACCCCCAATCCTGAGTGCTTTCCTGTTGTCACAAAATATTAAAAAAAAAAAAAAAAAAAAATATTTTTCTTATCAAAATGTTAAGATTATTTTTCTGATTGTTTATATCCCATTTTTTTTTTTTACGATCAGTACTTACGGAGATATGGAGGCGTAAAGTTGGCAAAAAATGAGCCGCGTATGACAACAGCGGCAAATGCCGCTCACCTGGTAAACTTTGGTTTACTTTCTTTCGTAGGTTTATTGTTTTTTCACTTATATTTTTTTCGTAACTTATGTGGCCTGTGAGACCAAAGTAAGGTGCAATGTATATATATATACACTCGTTGTATGCAACACAACAATCGCATAAACATTAGTATCATTATATTGTTTGCAAAACTTGTTTATACCAACCAACAATAAAAAAAAATATTTATTACTATTGTTCTATAATATATATATACACATATATAATGACTGGACTCTTTCCATCAACTGATATTTAGCACTTCAAAGCTCCAAGCTGTGTCTGTGTGTGTGGACATCTAAATTTGCTGAGTCAGGGTAAGGCAGCTGTCAAAATGACATATACCATTACTCACCACCCTACTGCCTGTCAACCTGTCAACACAAATGGGGTAGCATGTGTTCTCCCCCACAACCTTCCTTCCTTTCCTACCTACCTTCCTAGCTTCCTTTCTTCCTTCCTTCCTTTCCTACTTATTTCCTTCCTCTCATCTCTCCCTTCCTGCATTCCTTTCTTCCTTCATTCCTTCCTTCCTTTCTTACTTTTGTTCCTTCCTTCCTCTCATCTCTTCCTTCCTTCCTTCCTTCATTTCCTCCTTCTTTACTTCTTGTTTCCTTCCTTCCTCTCATCTCTTCTTTCCTTCCTTCCTTCCTCTCATCTCTCCTTTCCTTCCTTACTTTCTTTCTTTTTTCCTTCCTTCCGGTATCCTGGGCATTGCTATCGGTCACAAACTCCTCAAAACCATGCAATTTATCTTCAGACACACTTCCATCTGTGTTAGAGCTATCATTGAGGAAGAGAACAGTCCCAGATGCGCCAAGGAGTCAGATAATTCTTACCGCTAGGCATGCTGAACAAGGACTACTGAAATGGAGTTCCCACAATGCACCACTGGCTGCCTGATTTTTTTTATACTGCGCACAATTAACTGGTTTCCCTGAATCCCTTCACAAAATATTACCCTGCTTACACTCCAACAGCTCGTCAGGTCCCAAAAACCATTCGTCTCCATTCACTCCTATCTAACACGCTCACACACACTTACTGGAAGTCCAAGCCCCTCGCCCACAAAATCTCCTTTACCCCTTAACTCCAACCTTTCCGAGGACGACCCCTACCTGACCACACAGACCCATTCTCTCACATGTAGGCCTACCAGCTTTCTTTCACTTGATTTGAAGCCGCTAGAATTTACTCGTATTATTACGGCCGAAACAGTGTCTCGTAAGACGTATATATACGACCGAAACAGTCAAAGGGTTAATACAGCAAAGACATTCTCTCACTTTACAACCCACCTGTTTAATGACTGCACAGACTTACGACCAGCTCTCCGACCAGTCAGTTGAATCGGAACATATCAAAGAATTAGTGGAATATGTTGAAGGAGAGCTAACTAACAAAGATTTAATAGAGTTGGAAGTGCAGCAGCAACTGGAAGAGGAAGAAGAGGAAAGAATGGGAGAATATGGAACAGAACTCGGTTATTAAGCGAGGAGTGCCTGTACGGATTTCATTTATGTGATTTTTCTAAGTTTTCATTTTTTATCATCACTGTAATTGTTAGAGATCATCTGACTGGTTCCAGTTTTTAATTAAAGACGACGACACTACATTTTAGCATTTCAGTTTTAAACATCATGAAATATGGCACCTAACATTAGGATGACCAAAATGGCATGCCAAGTAGCATACGAGCGATACATGAATGTGATGGGCGCAACAAGAAACTGTCTCGAAGATAACAGAGTAGTCATTGTCAGTTGAGAGGAAGAGAGAGTAGTGTGGGACACTCCATCACTGCACAAATGAATATGAGCAATAATTTCAAGGCAAGATGCCTTCAAGGAACTCGGTTACCATTGGGGTACCATAAGGATCAGTGCTTTCTCCAGTAGTTTCTAATTTATATTAATTTTCCAGAAGAAATAAGGATCAGTAAAAATGTATTAGTAGATATTGTTGAGTTTAAGACAAAATTAAAATACAGTGGTCCCTCGGTTTTCGTGCATCTCCAAACTCGAACATTTATGTAAGTGTATTTTCGTAAGTGCTGTTGCAAGTGTATTTTTGGGGGTCTGAAATAGACTAACCTACGTGACATTATTTCTCAAGGAAGTAAATTCGTTCGGTAATGGCACTTGAGCAGCATTCTGGAATGAATTTTCGGCGAAAACCGAGGGACCACTGTACCAATTAAATCTTACGAAATGATTTGGATAAACTGAGTAAAAGAAGAAAAAAGCATGATAAATTTCCTTGTGGAAAAATATTTGAACAAGATAGGAAAAAAGTGTTAATAGGACCCCATGAATGTTATAAATTGTCTCAAAATCCTGTGAACATCTGATACTGTATATCAAAAAGGATCATTGTGATGTGTCAACCCATGTATTTCCTATATAAAAAAGGAGGAAGGGAGGTTGAAGGATGTTGTGTGTGCAAGGGACTTGGGTATAGCTGGCATGTGTGAGCATGTTAGATAGGAGTGAGTAGAGAGAAATGGTTTTTGGGACTTGACAAACTGTTGGAGTGAGCAGGGTAATATTTTGTGAAGGGATTCGGGGAAACCACTTAGCCGGACTTGATTTGTATACGCACAGTCAATTGGTGCATCACACCCTTCAAGACCATTATTTTTTGTATGCATTTTACGTGTAAATATACCTATTATTCACTCTTCTTAAACACACTAACATGTGTACATACTATTTGACATTTCCAGTTAATTATAATATAGCTATCTTTCACTACAATATTTGATAAAAGAAAGTGTTTTCTCTTGTATTTTGGAGATATTTTTTTAATTAATGGCAAATTAAATTTTTTACCTGTTATTAGTTCACTATTGTCTTACTCTTTAATTATATGATTTCATCATATTTATAACTTTCACTGGCCTTGTTCACACTTTCACTCTCCATCATCTGACACTTTTCTATAAATTTTCCCCTCACTTTATGCAAACTCACTATTATGTGGTCCATTTTTTATTAGTAATTCCATATGTGCAATATACATTTGCCAATTCACATAACATACTTAAGATTCTTAAATGGAACTAAACACAGATGACCTGACCAAGCTTAGTATAACTGCCATGGGCCTGGCTCACATCTACTTCATAAGGTGAGAGAGACAATCTGAAATCCATAATCTAATTATTGCTCTTTTCTTTTATCAGTGTAGGATTATTTGCAATTTACTAATTCTTATTTTTCCCCCTGGCTGTTGTGAGCATTTCTCTACTTCCACATATTTTTGGCTATAACTACAACATTTATTTTACTAACATTTTACATACTTTACACCTTATTTTTGTATGTTTTTTTCTACTTCCTTACATATCTTAGCCTTTGCAATTAGTGTATCTAAATTTAGTATAAATGTAGCCTTTGTTTTTTTGCCTAATTCCTCATCAAGCTACTCTTAAGTGCCCTCCTGTTACTCACACTTTGTTTATAGAAGCTGTCATTTGTATTGCGTCAACTTTTAATGCATTTTTCTTTCGATTAATTTTTTATGGTACCATCATTATCCATTAGGCTCTTCTATCCCTGCATCCCGGCATGAGGCCAAGCTTCCCTGTTGACCATCTGGTCAACCAGACTGTGCTAGCAACCTGCAGACCCCCATAGCCATCACTGCTCAGATGACTTTGAACATGTAGAAGGAACCAATATATATTTGATATACCTTTGAAGACTTTTGAGACTTTTCCTACTGTCGTAGCCAAACCCTGGGCCAGGCTTGTCTGGTGCTTACCTGATCAAGCAGGTTATTACTGCTGGTGGCCCACTGCCTCACATATCCATCACAGCCTGGTTGATCTGGCACCTGGCAGAGGTACATATCCAATTTCCTCTTAAAAGCTTATACACTTATTCTGACTGTTTGATATCTTGTGGAAAAGTGTTAAACAGTATGGGCTCACAGATGTTCATACAATGTTCTCTTATTGTACCCATGGCACCCCTGTTTTTCACTGGGTTTATTTTACATATTCTCTCATATCTTTCCCTCCAGTATGTTATGGTAGTGTGCAGATTTGGGACTGAGCCCTCAAGTACCTTCCAATTTATATAATGTATCTTTCTCTCTCTCTCTACTCTCCACTGAGTACATATTTTGGTCTTTGAGGCATTTCCAGAAATTTAAATGCTTTATTGGCTATGTGGGCCATAAGTGTACTCTGTATTTGTTCCAGCTCTGATATCTCACTTGCCCTGGAAGGAGACTGAACAATACCCAAAGTGAGAGAGCACATGTGATTTGAAAAGTGTCACCATTGGCACTATTTTCCTTGTTTTGAGTTCTCACTGTCCACCCCATCATTTTCCTGGCTTTCATGACATTTGCCTTATTGTGTTCTCTGAAAGAAAGGTCAGCTGACATTATTACACCCTAATCTTTTTGTGATCTTGTGTCTTGTATACAGTCTCTTGACTTCTTCCTTCTTTCCTTATTTAAGTACAGTGGACCCCCGAGTTTCGTAAAAACTTCACTCCTGAAGTCTGCTCAAGTGCCATTACCGAACGAATTTACTCCCTTAAGGAAAAATTTCACGTAGGTTAGTCTATTTCAGACCCCCAAAAATACACTTCCACAAGAACTTACAAAATTATACTTACATAATTGCACGATTTCCGGGGTATTCGTTAACCGAGGGTCCACTGTAGTTGGAACTTGACACTATTGAACATTGCTGTTCTGGTAGTACTGTATTTCTGATAGTATGTTGAGACTCTCTACTGCTCAAGTGGCAGCTCATTCACAGGTTTCCATGTCTTCTAGATTAGCATCCTCTAAGATCCCAGGGAATGTGCATCTACACATACAAATCTTGATTTTGTTTGTCATTTTTGTAAATAAAGTACTGTACAACTTACTGTAACTGTTTATCAGTGTTTACCCTTTAATTTCTACTTTGCTGTATTTTCTTATTAATTTACCACTAAAACACACCAAGACAACACATTTTACCAACTGTACCCTGATATTGTTTAAACAGGTATGAGAAATACAAAATTCTTTGAGCCTCCTGTAATAGTGTCTTTTTACGACAATCATGTGCGTGTGAACGAATTTGATTATTGCATGTATCATAATTCATATGAAACAAATGATCTTACTACTCAAATAATGAGAACATCACAAGAAAACATTTGTCACCTTCTCTCATGACCTTGACTTCCAGTTATATGACTCAACCTGGTGATTTGTAATAAAAAATTAGGTACTCTTGTCTTAAGGAGTGCAAAGTTCAAATGAATTTTTTTTTTAATTTTCTTTTAGATATTCTGATACAAATATACCATATAGTATGCAAAAATGCACAGTACAGAAGACTAAACATGCTTCTGTCATAACTACAACAGTTACAATTAACCCTTAAACTGTCCACACGTAGATATACGTTCACGTGCGTAGCTGACTGACTATTTTGAGAAAAAAATAAATTGTTCTTTTTCTTTAAAATGAAGAGTGCATTTTGTTTGTCATTCCCACATGTTGTAATACTGCACACAATGAGTGCACAGGCAACTCAGGCTTATCGTGGCAAGGTTAAAAGAATTTGAAAAAAACGTAGATCTACGTTCGGGGCAGTACGCACGCGAACGTATATCTACGTTTGGACAATTTAAGGGTTAATAACCCCTTAATTGTCCAAACGTAGATCTATGTTCTTACTGATAGCACTCCAAACATAAATCAACGTTTTTATTTTTCCTGCCTCCATATTTGGCATGATTAGCATGAGATGCCTGGTCAGTATAGAATGGGTCTTAACATTTGGTGTGTGTAGTATTAAAAAAATCTGGGACCACTTAGTACCTTATGAGAGCACCGTTCAATTGAGCGCCAGCTAGAGCAAAGAGCGTGGCAAACACCAGGAATTCACTGATGTCACGTCATATTAACATTCCCCTTTTAAGAAGAAAGTGATGTTGACTCCAAATTTAGCGGCTTTGAGATGGATGTGGTCGAGGAAATATCAAAAACCTCGATAATACCTCATGTGCAACATTTGTGCAACATCCTTTCAATTTTGATACCACTGGTAGTGTCATCCTGCCAGAATGTCCTATAACCTATACCCTAAGTAAAGAGAAACAATTCTGGAACGTGTAATACGTGTTTGGCAGGCCGGGTGGCTGGGTGGCTGGCAGGCCGGGTGGCCGATTGACTTTGGCTGTCTCTATCTCCGTATCATTGCCTGTCTCTGTATCTCTGTCTACCTCTATCTCACAGATACACATAAATAGTTATTATACATAGTGTAAATTACCTAGGATAACCCAAAAAATCCAGACAAAGTGCTATACAGTAGGGCCCCGCTTTTCGGTGTTTCGCCTTTCAGCGTTCCGTTCATACGGCGAGTTCAAATTATGACCAAAACTTTTGTATACGGCGAGCGTCTTTCAGATACGGCGCGCGCCACCCGGTTTGTTTACATTTTCCGTGAGGACATCTCTCTATTATGTAATAATCACTCTTGGGCACATTAAATGTCCAATTTTACGTCAATATAGACATTTTCATTAATCCATCTATGATATTTTCTTTAAATTTATATAAGAAACACATTACATAGCATATAAACATGCTGTTTATATGCTATGGTGTTGCCGGGCAGAGGAAAAACATTATGTAATACTAATAATGATCACTCTTGGGCACATTAAATGTCCAATTTTACGTTAATATAGACATTTTCATTAATCCATCTACGATATTTTCTTCAAAATTATATAAGAAACACGTTACAAAGCATATAAACATGCTGTTCATATGCCATGGTGTTGACGGGGGGAGGGAAAACATTACGTAATACATACAGTGGTACCTCGGTTAACGATGGTCCCCAAACTCGCCCTTTTATGTAAGTTTATTTTTTTTAAATGCTTTTGTAAGTGTATTTTTGGGGGTCTAAAAGGACTAGTCTATTTTACATTATTCCTTATGGGGATAAATTCGTTTGGTAATGACACTTGAACAGCATTCTGGAACGAAAAAATATTGTTAACCGAGGTACCACTGTACTACTAATAATAATCACTTGGGCACATTAAATGTCTTATTTTACGTTAATATAAACATTTTCATTAATTCATCTATGATATTTTCTTCAAAATTATTTAAAAAACACGTTACATAGCATATAAACATGATACATACACCCACAGAATAAAAATTGACAAATATGAGATTTGTTTACCAAGCGACTTAGTAGGAGTGTCGGAAGAATTACGTTTTCTCTAGTCAAACACTGAGGGATAACTGTAGAAAAATATTCCTTTCATATGCCTTCACTCTATATATGGCTATTCACGACCCTTGTGGGTTTAGCGCTTCTTTTTTATTATGATAATAATAATAATACTATCATTAACTCTAAAAATAGTGTGTTGCATGAGAATGGGAGTGTTGCTGTTTGTTTATTTTGTACTAATTTGTACAACTTGAGAGGTGAAGGTTTATAAACTAAAAGAGGAGGCAGTTAGGGTAAGATATAAACAACTATTGGAGGATAGATGGGCTAGTGAGAGTGTAGGCAATGGGGTCGAAGACACTGGGCCAGCTAGCTTCAATAATACCCCACCCGTGGTATGTGGTTTGTTTGCAATCGTGTCATTATGATTTCGTGAGTCATGTATGGGGTAGATTTAAAAATGTAGTGTTAGAGTGTTCAGCAGAAGTTTGTGGTTACAGGCGAGTGGGTGCGGGAGGGAAGAAGAGCGATTGGTGGAATGATGATGTAAAGAGAGTAGTAAGGGAGAAAAAGTTAGCATATGAGAGGTTTTTACAAAGTAGAAGTGATGCAAGGAGAGAAGAGTATATGGAGAGAAAAATAGAGGTTAAGAGAGTGGTGAAGCAATGTAAAAAAAGAGCAAATGAGAGAGTGGGTGAGATGTTATCAACAAATTTTGTTGAAAATAAGAAAAAGTTTTGGAGTGAGATTAATAAGTTGAGGAAGCCTAGGGAACAAATGGATTTGACAGTTAAAAATAGGAGAGGAGAGTTATTAAATGGAGAGTTAGAGGTATCGGGAAGATGGAGGGAATATTTTGACGAGTTGTTAAATGTTGATGAAGACAGGGAAGCTGTGATTTCGTGTATAGGGCAAGGAGGAATAACATCTTGTAGGAGTGTGGAAGAGCCAGTTGTGAGTGTGGGGGAAGTTCGTGAGGCAGTGGGTAGAATGAAAGGGGGTAAGGCAGCTGGGATTGATGGGATAAAGTTAGACATGTTAAAAGCAGGTGGGGATATAGTTTTGGAGTGGTTAGTGCTATTATTTAATAAATGTATGGAAGAGGGTAAGGTACCTAGGGATTGGCAGAGAGCGTGTATTGTTCCTTTGTATAAAGGCAAAGGGGACAAAAGAGAGTGCAAAAGTTATAGGGGAATAAGTCTGTTGAGTGTACCTGGTAAAGTGTATGGTAGAGTTATTATTGAAAGAATTAAGAGTAAGACAGAAAGCAGGATAGCAGATGAACAAGGGGCTTTAGGAAAGGTAGGGGTGTGTAGACCAAGTGTTTACAGTGAAACATATAGGTGAACAGTATTTGGATAAGGGTAAAGAGGTTTTTGTGGCATTTATGGATTTGGAAAAGGCGTATGATAGGGTGGATAGGGGGGCAATGTGGCAGATGTTGCAGGTGTATGGAATAGGAGGTAGGTTACTGAAAGCAGTGAAGAGTTTTTATGAGGATAGTGAGGCTCAAGTTAGAGTGTGTAGGAGGGAAGGGGACTATTTCCCAGTAAAAGAGGGCCTTAGACAAGGATGTGTGATGTCACCGTGGTTGTTCAATATATTTATAGATGGGGTTGTAAGAGAAGTGAATGCGAGGGTCTTGGCAAGAGGTGTGGGGTTAAAAGATAAAGAATTAAATACAAAGTGGGAGTTGTCACAGTTGCTTTTTGCTGATGACACTGTGCTTTTGGGAGATTCTGAAGAGAAGTTGCAGAGGTTGGTGGATGAATTTGGTAGGGTGTGTAAAAGAAGAAAATTGAAAGTGAATATAGGAAAGAGTAAGGTGATGAGGATAACAAAAAAGATTAGGTGACGAAAGATTGGATATCAGATTGGAGGGAGAGAGTATGGAGGAGGTGAATGTATTCAGATATTTGGGAGTGGACATGTCAGCAGATGGGTCTATGAAGGATGAGGTGAATCATAGAATTGATGAGGGAAAAAGGGTGAATGGAGCACTTCAGAGTCTGTGGAGACAAAGAACTTTGTCCATGGAAGTAAAGAAGGGAATGTATGAGAGTATTGTTATACCAACACTCTTATATGGGTGTGAAGCATGGGTGATGAATGTTGCAACAAGGAGAAGGCTGGAGGCAGTGGAGATGTCATGTCTGAGGTCAATGTGTGGTGTGAATATAATGCAGAGAATTCGGAGTTTGGAAATTAGGAGGAGGTGCAGGATTACCAAAACTATTATTCAGAGAGCTGAGGAGGGGTTGTTGAGGTGGTTCGGACATGTAGAGAGAATGGAACGAGACAGAATAACTTCGAGAGTGTATAAATCTGTAGTGGAGGGAAGGCAGGGTAGGGGTCGGCCTAGGAAAGGTTGGAGGGAGGGGGTAAAGGAAGTTTTGTGTGCGAGGGGCTTGGACTTCCAGCAAGCATGTGTGAGCGTATTTGATAGGAGTGAATGGAGACAAATGGTTTTTAATACTTGACGTGCTGTTGGAGTGTGAGCAAATTAACATTTATGAAGGGATTCAGGGAAACCGGCAGGCCGGACTTGAGTCCTGGAGATGGGAAGTACAGTGTCTGCACTCTGAAGGAGGGGTGTCAATGTTGCAGTTTTATAACTGTAGTGTAAAGCACCCCTCTGGCAAGACAGTGATGGAGTGAATGATGATGAAAGTTTTTCTTTTTCGGGCCACCCTGCCTTGGTGGGAATCGGCCGATGTGTTAATAATAAAAATAAAAAAAAAATTGTACAACTTGTACACAATGTAAGAGTATTTGTATTGTGAGGTAATTATTATTATAATAAAAAAAATTATTTTGAGGTAAAAGTTTCACAAACTCTTACAAACGTATGTGAATGAACTAAAAGTGGACACACATTAATCGCATTCATTTCGCCTGACCGAGAGATTGCCCACTACCTGTTCAGTTTTTTTTTTTACCTTGTCTGAACTCCGTATCTCGTTCTCTCTCTCGTTTACTCTTTCATTAACTAGTTGGCTCTCATTGACTATGGCGTCTAAGCTTAGTTGTGATAAAAAGAGGAGTCGTAAGCCTCTTACTTTAAGTGCCAAGTTAGAAATGATTAAACTCGGTGAACTGACTTTTTTGGGTTATCCTAGGTTGTCTACGCATATTCTGCTATGTATGATAATCTATTTAACTGTATTTGTGTATACCTGAATAAACTTACTAACACGGTATATGTTGATCACTGAGATAGCCATCAAATACAGTTACATATAGCAGCATATGTGTAGAGAACCCAGGATAACCCAAGAGTGTCAGCTAACACTCTTGCTAGGAGCTAATGCTGCTGGGGATTGCAAGTTAAAACCTATGATAATTTATCACTCAGAGAATCTTAGGGCCCTAAAGAACTATGCAAAAGGTAGCCTCCCTGTTTATTATAAATCCAATTCGAAAGCTTATTCCTAGTATATATCCTTTACAGTATAATAACATATAACTCCTACAGTGTATAATATTATGGTATTAAATGGACCCCAATGGAAATAAGTCACTCTGACTTTTTTGGGTTATCCTAGGGTTTCTACACATATGCTGCTATGTATGATAATTCTATGTAACTGTATTTGTGTATACCTGAATAAACTTACTTACTTTTCATAAATTAGTTCACAGACTATTTTAAGCCACAGTTGAGGCTTACTGCAAGGAAAAGAAAATTCCTTTTAATGTTTTACTTGTTTTAGACAATACCTTGCCACTCACCTCTCACACATCAATGTTAATACTTTAAGGTAAGTAATAAGTGTACTCTGTGTGTATCTTACTTTTTATTGTGTTTTTTAATGCCTAGTGCTATTGCCAACTTAATATAAGTTAGTGTAAGCTTGTTGTCTGGCATTTATATGCATTTAGAAGTGGAAAAAAAATGGCGTTCTGCTTTTCGGCGATGTCTGCTTTAAGGCACTAGCCTGGAACCTAACCTACTGTATAAGTGGGGCCCTACTGTACTGTGCTTGTAGATATAAGGCATAATAAGCATGACTGGCAAGTAATACACATTTTCACTTGCTCAGGAATCAGACGTGACTCTGCATTGTGTGTAATACCTGTTGGTTCTGAGACAGAAAGATGGGAAGACAGACACACAGGCAGACAGATTAGCAGAGACAGAGCTAGACAGATAGACAGACTAACTGATAGACATGTTTATATGTAACAGTGAAAACAAACAGCCAAGGCAGTACACGATCATCAAGTGTCACTTGTCCACTGCTGCACTGTCAGCAGTGGAGTGACACTCATCTTACACCATGTATATATTTCTAGACAATAGTAGGTGACCAAGGCAGGTGAAAATGTTCACCTGTCAGTGTGTTTGTGACTATCTGAGTACTATTTCAATACCTAATATTAGTGTCAGAACAAACATTGGCTATGAAATCACAAGAACTACTAGAAATTGTAATTATCAGAACGTAAAAATTAGATAAAAAAAAAAAAAAAAAAAAAAAAAAAAGGAAAAAAGGTATATTGGCAACACTTCTGCAAGTGGCAGGACTCCATGTTGCCATCAGGTGAGCGACAAGCACCAACTTTGCGGCCTTATATCTCCATAAGTACTGACTAATTTTTTTTTTTACATTACTTCATGTAAAAAATGTCCTTATTTAAAAAAAAAAAAAACTTTTATTTTCAAAATATTTGAAGTGCTGGGCGAAAGAACATAGATCTACGTTTGGACAGTTAAGGGGTTAAATTGCTTTACCAGACAAAATAATATAAAATTATCTATCCCCTGTTATATTAATCAAGATAATCAACAACCTTAGATATAACGATAAACTGTCATATTTAAGTTTCTAAAATATGAATATAATTTAAAGGCAAGATTTTAGTTGACAAACTAACTGCCTAAACAAAATTATATAATTATTCTTTATTTAGCACTGTGATATCTTTATAGTACATAATTTTGTATAATGTTCTCATATTTTATCACACATGGTCAACAAAATGGTAAACAAGAGTAGAAGTCACAAGACATACCACTGCCCATAATAAACCTCATAAACCATCTAAATACTTCAGGACTCTTAATGTGGCCGCTTGAAGAAATTATCTGAGTTATGCCGGGTTCGCTTTAACTGTTGGCGCTTATCTTCCTCAGCAGTGTGTCCAGGGCGGAGTATGTCTCTAATGTGTTGAACTATCAGGTCAATGGCAACTGAAAAATTTAAAGTATTTAATATCAAAACAAATATAAGTATTTTAACATTCAGACCCATACAAAAATAAACATGACTGTGATTTGAAGGAAATACAAATCTTTTGTATGATAACCAAGGAGATCAGACATTATAAATGTACGTACATTACTGTATTAATCAAACAAATTTCATAAAACACTGACTAGCAAAACGCACAAGCTTCAAAATCCTCATGAAAAGGAGAGTAATGAATCAAATAGATGTATGAACTAAAAATGAAATCAGATGAAAGATGACTGTAGTGAAGAAAATCAACTCACCTTAGTTTGTGAAGGCTTCGCATCACCCACAAAAATTATAACAAGTTAATAGAAAGCAAAGTCCCACACTAGAATTTCCTTAAATCTAACCAGCAAAACTTACATATGTAAAGTATGCTGTCTCCTACATTAGATGCATGGAGTACTGGCATAATCTACCCACATTTTGAATTACTATTTCTTCACTTTTGGTAATCAGGTTTTAATATACGTTGAGAAATATGCAGCTATGAGTTATTCTGAACATTAAATTTTGCCAATACTGTAAAATGATAAAACAATTTTATACACCATTTTTCTCACAAACAAAAATTTTGCTGATAAAATGGTAGTCATATTTTAATTATATGTGGGATAGCCTTGCCTTCCACCAACCTACTAAATTTTAGACAAAGGTGTTATTACTATGATTTTTACAAAATGGAAGACTAAAATCAGTAAGATCCTATGAATATTAAAGCAAATGACTACAATATAATAGTAATATAGTTTTGTCAGGTCCCTGAAGACAAATATTTGACTAGTTTTATACAACCTTTACTTTTAATACTCTTTAGACTTGCCAATCTTATTCTATTTCCACAAGATATTTTTTGAATGAAATTTGCAAGTGGTTCTAAGAATCCCCAAAGAAAGCATAAAAGCCAAATCTGCCCTTTCAAACTTTGACCCACATGCTATATAAATTTTCAAGTACATGTATTCAAGACACCTTTGTCCACCAGTAGTAACCATCTAAGATAAACTTCTTAGAGGCCAATAAAACTACCATTCTACTGTATAATACTATTTACTTCCACCAAGGTTATCAACACTGCAAAAATGTTAGTACTGGAACATAGTCTTTAAAGATAATGTATATCAAAAGATTACATTGAGGCATGTCTTTACTCTTGATGTTTTGTCAAGTCACTATACTACCAGAGCAGAGCTGATTTACACTTATCTCTTGGATAAGAGTCAGGGAGAGAATATGAACATTTATCAAGTTTTATAATCTTCATGTACCATGAAAAATGACTTTCAGGAAATTATGTAACTAAGAAGTAAAGAAAAGACAAATATCATCACACTTTTCAAAGCATTAAATTTGCTTACACATGTCATGATAAAAAAATAACTGCTGTAATCATAACATTACAGATTATCATCATTAGCACTTAGGTAGGCACAGATGAAGTACTAAGTAGAATAGACAATAAAAGGAATGACATTCAATTTTAAAACAGTTTTCTACACAATCAAAATTCATGTTCTTTATTGTTCCTCTTGTATTTTTCAATCTTTCTCAAAAATGATTTCTGAATACTTGATATTCTACACAGCAAGTGTTCCACTACTCTGAAAGCCAAATCAATAAGTACATGTCTTCACACATTTCATGTGTTGCTGATGTCTTCAGTGCAAGCATTGGTGTCCAGAAAGCCAGTAACTGAATGCCTGGGAAAAATTTCAAATATGCTCCCCAGCCCACTCTGAATGTTGAAAATTATGTAAATGATTATGCCAATGTTAACCATATACACCAAACTCACTAATATTTTCATACCTTCCAACTTTGAAGTTAATCTTAAATTGTACTAATGGCAAGCTACACAAAAAGCACATACTGTACATAGAGCCAAAATCACAGTGTACAATAATTAAATATTTAATAGCATGGTGCACCCAACTAAAGAGAAAAGATGTATGAAATTTAGAAGTTAACTGGAAGTGGGTTTGATCAAATAAAACTTACAATAATAAATCTAATACCCTTGATACTTGACTCATTGTGGAAACTTCATTAATCTTTTACCACATGCAGGTTTGTTATATGCGAATGTGCTCTTATGTGATGGCCTCATTTCCTCTGTGAGACAAGGTAAATTCAGTTTCGTGAGAAATTGCCATAGGCATAAAGGTTTCACGGGATGAAGTGTAGAGAACATGATTTTGATATGGTTGTTTCTACATATTCGCAGGCTTCCATGTTCATGGATTTTGATTATCTAACATTTTTACTGATGGGCAACTGGTAAATAAATTCAATTATCAAAGTTTCTCGGTCTCATTGGCTTTTCCATGCCTAACTCTCTATATTCTGGTAATTATGAAAATTAATATTAAAGAGATGAGTGATATACAAGAAACCCTCTCATAATGCAGGGCATACAATCCTAAAAAACTAACTTATAGAAATTAGCAGAATGCAAATTATTATTATAATCAAAACAAAGCACTAAACCTACTAGGGTCTGCAGAATGCAAATTAAAACTATGTAGGTAAAATAGAATTATGTTCCACAGATCTCCAAATTTGCTAGTTTTTAATATTCCAATAGGTACAAAGAAGTGTTTAGAGGGGGTTGATACAACCCTTTTTGGCTGACGTGAATGACTGTGTTGTGGATGACTGTGGTTATGTTGATGTGGATGCAGAGTTGTCAGTAGCTGATGGATGTACTAGAGTGAAGAAGAATTCTATTATGCTTCTCTGGTCTATTGACCTCTGACATTATTTTCAACAATCTGCACTACTTTTGCACAAGCTTATTTTCTTCTCATCGTCTTTAGTTGTATGGATGGTGGATTCTCAGACCAAAACTATGGGAAGTCTGCAACACATCACATGTGAACTACCTCGAAGCTATCTGAAATTAACACTTTCTTCTAAACTGCCAGAGATTCACATTTATTATTCTTGGCACCTGAGTCACTAGTATTGCTCTCAAGTGCCATGGTTAATAACCAGAGATGAGCTGGTGTAATAAAAATATAAAAAAAAAGTTTGATAAACACATAATAAAGGTCTCAAAATAACAACCCATACCACGGGCGGGGTTAGAACCCGCGATCAGTCATAAAACTCCACACCTAGTTGGATGAATCTTATTGTACCCAGCTGGCCCAGTGGCTAACGCGTCGGTCTGGAGTTTTATGACTCTGATCGCGGGCTCTAACCCCGCCCGTGGTATTGTTTGTTTGCAAATGTGTCATTATGATTTTGTGATTCTTAACCCTTTGACTGTCGCAACCCTCAATCCTGAGTGCTCTCCTGTTGTCGCAAAATTTAAAAAAAATAAATAAATTATTTTTTCTTATGAAATGATAGAGAATCGTTTCCCGATGGTAAAGACACCAAAAGTTTGAAATTTGATTGAAAACTCACGGAATTATGCTCTCGCAAAGTTAGTGATCTCAGCAATATATACGCATCGGCAATTTCGCCGACTTTGAGCCCTATTTTCGGTAAATTCCATTGTTCCAGTTGACCAAACTCATAGATATTTCTTTAGAACTCCATTTGTTCTATCGATTGAGTACAAGAAACCACCAATTTATCGATTTCAACTACCCAATAAAGTGAACAGAAATTGGCAATTTGACCAATTTCATGCAAAATAAAAAAGTTGTCAATTTCAAAATAGGGTCTAGAATAAACAATGCAGACATTCTGGCATTAAAATAAGATGTTATCTGTTCATTAGTCACGTCTTTAGGCCCCTCTTATATTACTTTTGCTTTCTATTTTGATTTTTTATTCACATAAAAAATAGAAGATTTACCGTTATGCAGACTATTGCATTATTGTAAAAATGGTATAAATAATATCAGTGCACTTGTGAAAGAATATTAGACTCACCAATTGATGTGTATTGAACGCGTGGCATGATTTGTTTACTCTTGAACATTTGCAAAAATCGAACATTTCCCCTACTTTGAGCTCAATTTCAAGGTCGTTTTCATCATAAAACTAATCAAAATCATCTATATTTCTGTAGTATGTTGTCCATTCTATCAGATGAGACCATAATAAAGAGAATAAAACCATAAATACTATACGAAAATACACCTCAAAGTCGGCGTTTTAATCCAAAAAATGGTCGGAGTTTTTTTTCTCTCATTATGTACTGCGTGCTGCAGGATTTTTTTTATACTGCGCACACTGACCACACAGACCCATTCTCTCATATGTGGGCCTACCAGCTTTCTCCCGTTTGATTTGAAGCCGCTAGAATTTAGGCGTATTGATACGTCCGAAACAGTGGCTCGTAAGACGTATATATACGACCGAAACAGTCAAAGGGTTAAAATAACTATAGGCAGCGAGGGTGGCAGTGCCTCACCAAACACTTGACACACTAGCCTTACTTGGGTCACAGACTACTAAGAATTTGCATATACTAACTTGACGCTTCCACACTTAAAGTATTGATAGCATTTTTCATAAGTGCTATGAAAACACAGAATGCACTTTTCAAACATGTTTCAACAAATTTCCACTACGTAGCATTTCTTTTTAATAGGGTTTATTGTATTACAGATATATCTCTGAAACATACATGAACCCAAATTTGTAATTCAAATTTGTTACACACTCAGTTTTGTATTATTAGTGCTCTCTACTTTTGTGGAACCTCTAGGAATGTAACACCCCCACAAATTTGTGAGGACGACTATAAGTCAAGGACTTGACTTTAAGCACATCTATCACATAAAAAAGTGAGGGACACCCATACCTCCTGAAGTGATTCACACTTCATATTACCCTGTTGTAAAAAATGAAAATGTTTCTCTCTAGAGAAGAGAGAAAATTTTGGAATACTGTATTGTATTGTAAGTATATTTTTAGGGGTCTAAACGGACTAATCTAATTTACATTATTCCTTATGGGAACAAATTCGTTCGGTAACGGCACTCGAACAGCATTCTGGAACGAATTATGGCCGATAAGCTTGGTAGTCGACCGTTTGCTCGGTACTCAACCAAATAAACATGACCTGCCAGAACTTTCCTGTAAACTATTTTGCGTTTCTTCGCATTATTTTTATATTACAGTGGACCCCTGAGTTTCAGCCATAATTCATTCCAGAAGGCTGTTCAAGTGCCATTACCAAACGAATTTGTTCCCATAAGGAATAATGTAAAGTAGGTTAGTCCATTCCAGACCCCCAAAAATACACTTACAAAAGCATTTACAAAAATACACTTACATAACTGTTCGAGTTTTGAGGTGATCGAAACTCGGGGGTCCACTGTATTTGTATAAATAAGTCACCTGGGGCCTAAGAAGATTAGTAATAACAGCCAACCAAAAAGAAAATTGATTGGGAAAAATTTGTTCGGTACTCGAACAGATCGGCACTTGAACAGCCTTCTGGAATGAATTAAGTTCGAGTACTGAGGTTCCACTATATATACTATACTACAGCCTCTCCTTACTTAACGACAGAGTTCCATTCCTAAGACCACGTTGGTAAATGAATTCGTCGCTAAGCGAGGAGCATACTATAACGGTAGTGGGTGTGTCAACCATCTTCGATATTATTTTAATGTCACCTTTGCACCATTTATAACATTTTTAGTACGGTGGTACCGCAGTTTACGATATTTTTTCGTTCCAGAATGCTGTTCAAGTGCCATTACCAAACGAATTTATCCCCATAAGGAATAATGTAAAATAGACTAGTCCTTTTAGACCCCCAAAAATACACTTACAAAAGCATTTAAAAAAATAAGCTTACATAAAAGGGCGAGTTTGGGGACCATCGTAAACCGGGGTACCACTGTACTTTATTCGTTCCAGAAGGCTGTTCGAGTGTCTTTACCGAATGAATTTGTTCCCATAAGGAATAATGTAAATTAGATTAGTTTGTTTCAGACTCCCAAAAATACACTTACAAAAGCACTTACAATAATACACTTACATAATTGTTCGTAGGAGCAGTACAAACTCGGTACCACTGTATTTAAATGTTTTACATAGTGTACTGTACAGTGGTACCGTTTACGATATTTTCATTCAGATGCTGTTAAGTGCCATTACCAACAAATTATCTCCTAAGAAAGTTGTAAATAGACTAGTCCTTTTAGACCCAAATTACACTTACAAAAGCATTTAAAAATAAACTTACATAAAGGGTGAGTTTGGGGACCATCGTAAACCGGGGTACCACTGTATATTGTAATAAACAGAATAGAGGAAATCAGCTCTAATATACATTATTTAGGTATGCATACTGGTCAGAGAACCTGTCGTAAGTCTGAGTCGTCGGTAAATGAGTACGTCACTAAGTGAGGAGAGGCTGTACAGTGGACCCTCGGTTAACGAATACCCCGGAAATCGTGCAATTATGTAAGTATAATTTTGTAAGTTCTTGTGGAAGTGTATCTTTGGGGGTCTGAAATAGACTAACCTACGTGAAATTTTTCCTTAAGGGAGTAAATTCGTTCGGTAATGGCACTTGAGCAGACTTCAGGAGTGAAGTTTTTACGAAACTCGGGGGTCCACTGTATATACAGTGGACCCCCGAGTTTCGTAAAAAATACACTTCCACAAGAACTTACAAAATTATACTTACATAATTGCACGATTTCCGGGGTATTCGTTAACCGAGGGTCCACTGTATATATATAATCACATTACGAAAGCAGCTCCATCAGTTTTATGGGTACGTTACATCACTCGGAGGCCCTTAATGCTAAAAACATGCCCCAAAAAAACTTGTCAGTGCTTAATGATTTGGTGAAAATTCAAGGCTTTCCACAGCTCTCAAAAACGAAAAGGGCAGTGAATGTGACAGTTCTGCATACTGAAGTCCACTGGTTGTCATGTGGAAAATTTCTGACAAGGCCTTTTGAGCTGGGATGCAAAATTAAGCAATTATTTGTAAACCACCATTTTACTGTTTTCTTGTCTGCACTAAGAATGGCTACAAAAAACTAGCATACCTGACAGACATTCTTTCAGCTTTGAAAGAACTGAATATAAGTCTCCTGGATGCATGCCACTGTTAAATACGGAAGACAAGGTCAAAGCAATGTTAAATAAAAAAAAAAAAGACATTTTGTCAAGCAGTGTAAATCCAAATTTCTTTGGTGCTTCCTAACGTTACCAGAATTCACCAAAACAAAATTTCTTGGATGAGAGTGTTTAAGTCCTCACAGTTATGAAGCTCTGAAGATACTTTCTTCACAGGGACCCCATTTCACAGTCTGGATATATAATTCATTTGAAATTTCTCTTTCTGTCCTACTCGTGTCTTTTTGCAAATAGTAATCGTCTGATGGGGGTTACAAATACAATTTAAACTAAAACCACTTTTTATTCAAATTCCAATGCCCAATTTGTAGCTTTTTTTTGTCAGTATGCTTTCCATTCTATCAACTGAGCACAAGAAACTGCCCATTCAACCATGTAATTCTGTGCTCACATAATGAGCACAGAAGTCGGTAACTTGGCAAATTTTGCACAGTTAAAAAAAAACAAAAACAAGGGTAAAATATAAACATTGCAGGCATTCCAGCTACTACAGCAATGTTTCCTCTGTTCATTATGTCCCCAGGCCTCTCCTATATAACACTTGCCCTCCATTTTGAATTTTTTTTTTTTTTTCAACAAGTCGGCCGTCTCCCACCGAGGCAGGGTGACCCAAAAAGAAAGAAAATCCCTAAAAAGAAAATACTTTCATCATTCAACACTTTCACCTCACTCATACATAATCACTGTCTTTGCAGAGGCGCTCAGATACGACAGCTGAGAATAAGTCCCTCCCAACTGTCACTATCCCAGACCCCTCCTTTAACCCTTAAACTGTCCACACGTACTGCTCGTACTGCTCCGAACGTAGATCTACGTTTTTTTTCAAATGCTTTTAACCTTGCCACGATAAGCCTGAGTTGCCTAGAGATTAGAAAATGGTTCTGTGCAGTCAGTGTGTGTAGTATTACAAAATGTGGGAATGACAAACAAAATGCACTCTTCATTTTAAAGAAAAAGAACAATTTATTTTTTTCTCAAAATATTCGGTCAGCTACGTGAGTGAACGTATATCTACGTGTGGACAGTTTAAGGGTTAAAGTGCAGGCATTGTACTTCCCATTTCCAGGACTCAAGTCCAACTAAATAAAAAAAAAATATATACAGTGGACCCCCGAGTAACGTAAAAACTTCATTCTAGAAGCCTGCTCAAGTGCCATTATCGAACGAATTTACTCCCTTAAGGAATAATGTCACGTAGGTTAGTCTATTTCAGTCCCCCAAAAATACACTTCCACAAGCACTTACAATATTATACTTACATAATTGTACGATTTCAGGGGTGTTCATTACTCGGGGGGGCCACTGTATATACGTATTTTAAACCAAACACAAGGTCAGAGGTTTGATCTTCCCAGCATGTACTGCATGAGGCAGGATTTTTTTTATATAGTGAACACTTACCCCACACACTCCTTTTTTTCATATCTAAGCCAAAATTTAATGCTCACAGCATACAGTGGTACCTTTATTTACGAGCAGCTCCCAACTCGAACAATTATGTAAGTGTATTTTTTTAGGTGCTTTTGTAAGTGTATTTTTGGGGGTCTGAAATGGATTAATCTAATTTTCATTATTTCTTATGGGAAAAAATTCCTTCGGTATCGGCACTTGAATAGCCGTCTGGAACAAATTAAGCTCGTAATTCGAGGAACCACTGTATTTGAGGGAGGTGCTTAACCCTTTCAGGGTCCAAGGCCATTTTTGGAAGGGGTGCGCCAGTGTCCAAGAATTAAAAAAAAAAAAAAATCTTATTTTTTCTTATGAAATGGTAGAGAATCTTTTTCTGAAGGTAATAAAACAAAGTATGAAATTTGATTAAAAATTGACGAAATTATGCTCTCGCGAATTTTGATGTGTCAGCGATATTTACGCATCGGCGATTTTGCCGAGTTTGACTCCCATTTTAGGCCAATTACATTATTCCAGTCGACCAAATTCTTAGCTATTTCACTAATATTTCTTCTATTCTATCGATTGAGCACAAGAAATAGCCCAGTGAACTGTTTCAACTACAAAATAAAGTGTTTGGAATTTGGTAATTTAGCCAATTTAACTCTAAAGTTCAAAATATTCCAATTTCAAAATAGGGTGCAGAATAAACAATGCAGGCATTTCTGGCACTAAACTAACATTTCCTCTGTTCATTAGTTATGTTTTCAGTCTTTACAAATGAATTCCATTTTGATTTTTTATTCATATAATGAATTTTTATTCAAACCAAAAAATGGAAGATTTACTGTTATGCAATATTGTAATAATTGTACAAATAATATCACAACATTTGTGAACGTATATTAGACCGACCAAATGGCGCGTATTAGACGTGTGATGTCATTTGTTTACTCTTGAACATAGGCAAAAATTTAACATTTCCGCTATTTTGAGCTCAGTTTCAAGCCATTTGCAGTACTAAAACCAATCAAAATAATCTCTATATCTGTAATATATCTTCCATTCTATCAAATGAGACCAAGAAATCGCAAATACAACTATACAAAGTATGTATACGAAAAAACACTGCAAAGGTGCTGTTTTAATCGAAAATTGAGGTTTCAGTTTTTTTTCTCTCAATATGTACTGTGTGCTGCATGATTTGTTTTATGTGGTGCACACTTACCACATAGATGTATTCTCATATCTAGCCCCAAATTTGCCACTCAAAGCATATCTGAGTGAGCTGAGCTCATGACGTAGAACTACGGTTTGGACCCTGAAAGGGTTAAAACAGAGCTATGAAGGGATAATATACAAATAACATACATATAGGAGTAAAACTTATGGATGTTTTGGTCTCTGGTGTAACTAGTTAATAGTCCAAGTTAGACCAAAACATCATCATAAGTTTCTTTCTCTTATGTACGGGTTATTTGTGTATTGTTAGTCATGGTATTGTGACTTTTTTATTCTATCTATGAGGGAGACAGCAAAAGGGTTAAAAAAAAAAAAAATATATATCTCCTTCAGAATACATAACACATATGTGGCTTTAATTTAAATAGCATAATATTTTATATAATATCTTGTCTTCTCTATCATAAAATCATAATTTAAATATTCAACCAAATAATGAAAAGAAACTAATGAATATACAAAGTTAACTTAAACTGCTATGACTTGTACAGTACTGCTGATTTATCCAGCAAAAAACCAGTCTAGTTATCCACGTGGTCAGATTCACTGTACAGTGGACCCCCGAGTTTCGATCACCTCAAAACTAGAACAATTATGTAAGTGTATTATTGTAAGTGCTTTTGTAAGTGTATTTATGGGGGTCTGAAATGGACTAACCTACTTTACATTATTCCTTAAGGGAACAAATTCGTTCGTAATGGCACTTGAACAGCCTTCTGGAATTAATTATGGCCGAAACTCGGGGGTCCACTGTACTGACAACAATGTGACAATTTACTTAATATCTTGTTTTATGTGCAAGAATAAATATTATAAATGTCTGGGTTTTTCCTGAAGTACATGATTAAAAATCTTTATTTTCTAAATACAGTGGACCCCCGGATTTCGTACAGCTCCCAACTCGAACAATTATGTAAGTGTATTTTTGTAAGTGCTTTTGTAAGTGTATTTATGGGGGTCTGAAATGGACTAATCTAATTTACATTTGTCCTTATGGGAACAAATTTGTTCAGTAACGGCACTCGAGCAGCCTTCTGGAAAGAATTATTGATGAAATCCGGGGGTCCACTGTACTGTACTTTATTCATTGGAAATTTGTATTTCTTTAATATTTACATTATACAAGTTTCATGTTAAAATCATGCACTACACACGATGACAGCTGTAAAGATTAAAAAGGAAATATTTTACATACCAAGTTAAACATTTCTTTGTGGTGTATGACACAGTATGGTGAATTATTCATGAACAATTTTGTCAGTAGCAATATAATAAACTTCAATTACTGGTCTGAAGTTACAGATTATAAGTAACTTATATTGTTTATTATCCTAAGAGCATAAAATATAAAATATTACACTGCTGAGTTAGCTTTAAGATATTTATACTTAATGCCTGTATTTTAAGTGTATACAGTAGATCCTCATTTAGCACGATTTTATGTTGCACGTTTTGGGTATTACGCGATTGAAGAATTGCGGCACATTTTTATCTAACACAACGTAAACCTTATATTACGCGATTCGCTGGAGGGGAAAAAATTTTGAGCACGCGGTCGCCTGCGGTGGGTTAAACCATTGAGTCAGTGGGGGTCCTACTGAGGGTGGCTATGAGCCACATCAAGTGTTTAATGCTGACGAGACAAGTGTTTTCTGGAAGAAAATGCCAACACGAACTTATATCAGTCAACAAGAGAAAAGTGCACCAGGCTTCAAGACAGCAAAGGATCGCTTCACCTTGCTCTTTTGCGGTAATGCATCAGGTGATTTCAAGTGTAAGCCCATGGTTATTTACCGCTCTAAGAATCCTCATGCTTTGAGGAAAAGGGAATTTGTTTTTTCTTCCCACAAACTAAGTAAGTTTATTCAGGTATACAGAGATACAGTTACATTGATTATCATACATAGCAGCATATGTGTAGAGAACCTAGGATAACCCAAAAAAGTCACAGAATGAAAATAAGTCACTCTGACTTTTTTGGGTTATCCTAGGTTCTCTACACATATGCTGCTATGTATGATAATCTTTGCAACTGTATCTGTGTATACCTGAATAAACTTACTTACAGTTTGCAGGAAGAAAAAACAAATAACCATTACCTCAAGCGGCCAGCGGTAATGTTGTGAAACAGCGGGGGAGACAACCCGCCTTTCCCTGCTACCCCCCACAACACCCCACCATCCCAACATTCGTATTTCATACGCGTCAAAAAAATCCTCTGCTACAAGACAGCTGTTTGTGAAGAAGAGAGAGTGAATTGTGTTTTGATCTTTAAATTACTATATCTTGTATCTGCCAAGCAATCATGACACCCAGTAGGCATACCAGTGTTGCTCAAAGTGGCAAGAATAGGTATAAGCATTTAAGTCTTAGAATTAACGAAGAAAACAAAGATATTAGACAAGACATAACATGTGGCCGTAAAGTGTTACTTTGTACACACAAAAAGATATAAACATAAGTTTGTGTGACTGACTTACTGACTGACTGGACTGACTTACTGAATGACTTGACTGACTGACTGGACTGACTTACTGAATGAATTGACTGACTTACTGAATGAATTGACTGACTTACTTACTGAATTGACTGACTTACTTACTGAATTGACTGACTTACTTACTGAATTGACTGACTTACTTACTGAATTGACTGACTTACTTACTGAATTGACTGACTTACTTACTGAATTGACTGACTTACTTACTGAATGACTTGACTGACTTACTGACTGACTTGACTGACTGACTGACTGACTTGACTGACTGACTTACTGAATGACTTGACTGACTGACTTACTGAATGACTTTATTAAAGTTAGACACACTCAGTACAACCATCGAATTCAGTTCCAGAACCTCTACTATCCACCTCAGCCCAGTAGGGCCACAGCATAACTCTCCACTCCCTTCACAATCATCCACAAACATTAAACAGTAAAAACAACATAATACATCACGATAATGAACTACAATTACATATTCTCTTTTATTTTTGTAAGATCTGTTGGTCTAAAAAAAACTTGTTTGGCTTTTTGGGGACTCTCATGAACTTAACCCTATTTTTCCCCACAAGTTCTTTTAATTATCTAACACGATTTTAGCTAACACGACGTTTTCAGGAACGTAACTACCGTGCTAAATGAGGGTCTACTGTAATATAAATTATCTAAATACATAACACACAGAAATAACAAGCTATGTGTGTCTGTGTTTACAGTGGTGCACATATCATTGGTAGTGAGCAATTAAGTCAGAATGACTAATACTTCCATTACAGCCTCTCCTCACTTAACAATGGAGTTCCGTTCCTAAGACCGCGTTGGTAAATGAATTTGTCGCTAAGTGAGGAGCATACTTTAATGGTAGTGGGTTTGTTTTAATGTCACCTTTGCACCATTTATAACATTTTTGGTATATTTTTAAATGTTTATACAGTAATGTACTGTATATTGTTATAAACAGAATAGAGATAATCAGCTCTTAATATACATTTAGGTATGCATACTGGTCAGAGAGCCTGTTATAAGTCCGAGTCGTCGGTAAATGAGTACGTTGCTAAGTGAGGAGAGGCTGTACAGTATTAACTTCATTATGCTAAAAGCATAAAATATTTACAATGTGTGTTATGGGTGTCATAGTAACAATGTATGGGCACAAGTGTGCAGTGATATAAAAGCTATTCTTGTTTTTATCAATCCATTCCTAGTGTTAATTTCAAGTATGGCTCAAATAAAATGTATCCGCTTATTATTTTAATAGTACAGGTCGGCCATCACTAATCAGGTTCCATCAGTATACCAGCACTAATTTCAGCTAGCATAATTTAAAATTTCTGGGGTTGCCACACCAACCTGTCACTACTGTTAAGTGGTGCTACTTGCTGCATAAGTCATTTCAATTTCTTTTCCATTTATTGTTATAACCTGCTCACTTTTAGCCCTAGTCATGGTTCCAACGAATAAAAGAAATGCTTCTTGTTGTGTAAAGCACATACACTGTACATTCTCCATAAAAGATAGGGCGACTTTGAAGCCACTGTCGGTTGCCATGAGCTCGGCACACTCAGATAAGCTGTGACCGGTAAATTTGGGCCTACATATGAGAGAATAGGTCTGTGTGGTAAGTGTGCACTATATATACTATAAAAAAATCCTGCAGCACACAGTGCATAATGAGAAAAAACTGACCATGTTTTTTGGTGTAAAACAGAGACTTTGTGGTGTATTTTTGTATGGTTTTTATGGTTGTATTCTCAATTTTATGGTCTCATATGATAGAATGGAAGATTTGCTACAGAAATAGATATGGTTTTGATTGGTTTCACGATAGAAAGTATCTTGAAATTGAGCTGAAAGTAGCGGAAATGTTTAATTTTTGCCGGTTTTGGCGTATTGGACGGTGAGGTCCAATACATATCCAACTGGCTGATCTAATATGCAGTCACGAATGGGTTGGCATTATTTATACAATTATTACAATAATGCAGTAGTCTGCATAACAGTAAATCTTTTTGTGTGAATAAAAATTCAAAATGGAAAGCAAGTGTAACATAAGAGGGGTCTAGAGACATGACTAATGAATAGAGAAAATGTTATTTTATTGCTAGGAATGTCTGCATTGTTTATTCTGGACCCTATTTTGAAATTGGCATCTCTTGAAATTTATGTGAAATTGGCTGAATTACTAATTTCTGGCCACTTTATTGGGTAGTTGAAATAGGTAAATTGGCAGATTCTTGTACTCAATTAACAGAATAGAAGGAATACTAGCAAAATAGCTATGAGTTTGGTAGATTGGAACAATGGAATGTGCCAAAAATAGGGTGTAAAGTGGGTGAAATCGCCGATGCGTAAATATCGCCACTGGGTTAAATGAATTCTAACCTAACCACTCTGTAATCCAGTAAAATCACTAATCTGGCACCCTACAGGTCCTGATGATGCTGGATTAGTGATGATCAACCTGTATTCAATTATATATTTATTAGAACCATAATCTATATTATTATTATAATCTAAACCAAGCACTAAAACTATTAGGGTCACCATAATCTATAAATGTTGAGGTCAATAAAAAGTAATTATGCTACATACATCCTTACATAGTCTCTTCCTAGAAATTAGAGTGGTACCTCGAGTTACGAGCTTAATTCGTTCCAGACGGCTATTCAAGTGCCGATACTGAAGGAATTTTTTCCCATAAGAAATAATGAAAATTAGATTAATACATTTCAGACTCTCAAAAATACACTTACAAAAGCACCTACAAAAATACACTTACATAATTGTTCGAGTTGGGATCTGCTTGTAAGTAGAGGTACCACTGTATTTTTTTTTTTCAACCACATCAACCATCTTCCTCCAGGGCAGAGTGACTCAATAAAAAGGAAACACCTTCACTTGCCAGAAGAGCATAGACTTAACAGTTTAAATGACCCTTTGAACTGCAACATCCCCACCCCCTTTTTCAGAATGCAAGCATTATACTTCCCATTTCCAAGACCCAAGTCTGGCTAACCAGTTTCCCTGAATCACTTAATGTTACCTCGTTTGTATTGGGTTATGTGTGTACAAAACTCTGGGCAATGACAGATGCTGTAAAACGTAAACTTCCAACAAGAGTGTTAAATAAATAACTAAATTTAGGTTAACCTTAGACAGGTTGTGTATAATAAAAGGTACGTATTGTATATTACATTACAGTATTAATTTTTAGAAAGGGTAGTTTAGAATGTTAAGGTAGTTTTGGTGCACAATTTTAGGTGTGTGTATGTTAACACACATGAATATTTCTATCATAACACAGAATCAAATTTTCAAAACTGTTCACCACCCCAAAATCTGAACATTTACGGATCATGTCATGTTGCCAAGTTACCCAGCTGACAGTCAATGCTGCAATGTTATTCTTTCAAAGAGCAGCTAAAACTGTAATGTAAATTCTTAGGAAAATTACTTTAAGCATTAGCTGGTAGAATGTAAGTAAAATTTTTCTATATACTGTACATGTGATTTTTTATCTTCTACAGCTCAAAATATTAATACATGCTAGTATTCAGGAGCATAACTGCTACATTGTACAAAAGATTGTTTAAAGAATAACACATTGTGTAAAGTATATCTAGACAAGTGTAGATCAATGTTTATATACTATTACATTCATGGGGAAGGGGAGTGGGGAGGGTGAAAGTGCTCAACCCATAGGAGTCATAAAGCACTTGGGGCAATGGGAGGCAATAAGGTTCCATTTAAGGAAGTGGTGGCAGGATCAATTTCTTGGATCAAGAGCCCCTCACCAGTATCAAGGAACCTCCCTTGAGGGGCCATGTTTTTTTTTTTTTCAACAAGTCGGCCGTCTCCCACCGAGGCAGGGTGACCCAAAAAGAAAGAAAACCCCCAAAAAGAAAATACTTTCATCATCATTCAACACTTTTACCACACACATACATAATCACTGTCTTTGCAGAGGAGCTCAGATACGACAGCTGAGAATTGTCCCTCCCAGCTGTCACTATCCCAGACCCCTCCTTTAAAGTGCAGGCATTATACTTCCCATTTCCAGGACTCAAGTCCAACTAAATCAATTAACTGGTTTCCCTGAATCCCTTCACAAAATGTTACCCTGCTCACACTCCAACAGATCGTCATGTCCCAAAAACCATTCGTCTCCATTCACTCCTATCTAACACGCTCACACATGCTTGCTGGAAGTCCAAGCCCCTCGCCCACAATACCTCCTTTACCCTTTCCCTCCAACCTTTTCTAGGACGACCCCTACCCCGCCTTCCTTCCCCTACATTATTATAATCAAATAGAAGCGCTAAACCACAGGGGCCCTTCCCCTACAGATTTATACGCTCTCTAAGTCATTCTACTTTGATCCATTCTCTCTAAATGTTTCTTGTCCCTGATATGTAAAAAGATTTTTTAAACTGCTCATTCTCTTAACTGCCATCTTATCTTTTATTAATAAGAACTTACACAAGTTTTGCTCTATCTATTTTTTTTAGTTTTCTTCCATTTTAGGCTCTGATAATGAAATGTTTAAGTTTCAAAACACGAGATGTAAATAACATTGATTTTTCTCTTCCTACTGAGATTGTAATTTCCACACTATTGGCACAAACACATTACCTTACCCAGGTAATATTTCAGTGAAATGATTAACTTGGTTAATCAGTGTCCTACAGACAATCCTGATACTGTAGCAAATAAGCAAACTCTTATTCTAGTGTAATAACTAAACATTATTTGCAAATTCAACTATCATTTCTTTCTGTGTAAATTTTAATGCAGATTTCAGTACCAGGATTTTATCCAGTGTATCTATCCTTCCAATATCCAGGCTTACACATGACACAACCACACAAACTAATGATTAACCCTTTTTAAGTTACATTCAATTCCAATAAGCTGATTTTATTCCATACTAGGTTAAACTGCAAACCATTGTGGTTAACTAATTAGCAAAGAAACAACCATAAATACTATCCTCTATAATTTGCTTTATTGTAGAAATGAACATTTTATGTCAGATATACAGTGGTACCTCGAGTTACGATGGTCCCCAAAATCGCCCTTTTATGTAAGTTTATTTTTTTAAATGCTTTTGTAAGTATATTTTTGGGGGTGTAAAAGGACTAGTCTATTTTACATTATTCCTTATGGGGATAAATTCGTTTGGTAATGGCACTTGAACAGCATTCTCGAATGAAAAAATATCGTAACTCGAGGTACCACTGTATTTATAACTATAATTTGTACACTGTACTTCCTTACAGTGTTAAAGGTACTGTAGATATACACTAAACTTACTAACAAAGTTATCAAACAACCAAAACAAACAAAACTATATTTATTTAGTGGAGCAGCCAATCACTGCAGTCTTATATGGCACAGTACAATGCTTCATAGTCAAACTATCTGGAAATTCTATCATGTTTTCACCAGTACAGTAGCTTACTGTATCTGGAATAACTTCATTTTCATGATTCATCGACAAAATTTCATAGAACTTTTCTAATAATGATAAATTGTAAATTGCAGAAGCTGAAGCACAATTGACAAAATTAGGCAATATGTTCCTCACAAAAACAGCATATACATTTATATAAGTATGGAAGAACCTTTCAGTTGACTTAAACAGTTAGACTGTAGTTAGATGCATACACAAACAGCCAAATTAATGAAGTACAGTAATTTGAATATTCATGACATCAAAGAATAAATGAAGCAATAATGCCAGTTCCCAAACACTTTTCCATTTATTTGTAACAGCAAAAGTATTAACTGAATTTATGTAAATGGAATTAGCAGGAGCAAAATAATAGAAATATTGCCTATTTTATAGCAACAATAAATTGCTCACTGGAGATATAAAGTAAACTAGTGCTTAATCCTTTGACTGTTTCGGTCATATATATACGTCTTACGAGCCAGTGTTTCGGACGTATATATACTGTACTCAAAAATTTTAGTGGCTTCAAATCAAGCGGGAGAAAGCTGGTAGGCCCACATATGAGAGAATGGGTCTGTGTGGTCAGTGTGCGCTGTATAAAAAAAATCCTGCAGCATGCAGTACATGAGAAAAAAAAAACTCCGACCGTATTTTTGGATTAAAACGCCGACTTTGAGGTGTATTTTCATATGGTATTTATGCTTGTATTCTTCTTTTCCTGATCTCATCTGATGGAATGGAAAACATATTACAGAAATAGAGATGATTTTGATTAGTTTCATGATGAAAATGACCTTGAAATTGAGCTCAAAGTAGTGGAAATGTTCGATTTTTGCCAATGTTCAAGAGTACACAAATCACTTAATGCGTCCAATACACGTCAACTGGCGAGTCTAATATTCTTACACAAGTGCACTGATATTATTTATACCATTTTTACAATAATGCAGTAGTCTGCATAACAGTAAATCTTCTATTTTTAGTGTGAATAAAAAATCAAAATAGAAAGCAAGAGTAATATAAGAGGGGCCTAAAGACGTGACTAATGAACAGAGAAAATCTTATTTTAGTGCCAGGAATGTCTGCATTGTTTATTCTGGACCCTATTTTGAAATTAACATCTTTTTTATTTTGCATGAAATTGGCCAAATTGCCAAATTCTGACCACTTTATTAGGTAGTTGAAATCAGTAAATTGGTGGTTTCTTGTACTCAATCAATAGAACAAATGGATATCTAAAGAAATACCTATGAGTTTGGTCAACTGTAATAATGGAATTGGCCGAAAATAGGGCTCAAAGTCGGCGAAATCGCCGATGCGTATATATCGCCGACATCGCTAACTTCGTGAGAGCGTACTTCCGTAAGTTTTCCATCAAATTTTGTACTTTTGATGTCATTACCACCGGGAAAAGATTCTCTATCATTTCATAAGATTTTTTTTTTTCCAAAATTTTGTGACATAGAATGACAGTTTCAGAATGGGGCCTCCGACAGTCAAAGGGTTAACAATATAAATTGTTTACAAATGTATTGTTATACACTGATGATCACAGTTGTAAGTGTATGACAAAAAAAAGTGGTTGATATGAACCTTCTGAGCCCTGTTTTAACCTGTTTAAAATCCACATAACTATCTATGCTTCAATAATTCGCATTAGAACTGAAGCAGATTTCTTACACCGAAGTATCTAAAGCAACAGGAGAGTATATGAAGGATCTGATAGTTTAAAAATGGTAGTACCAAATGTTGAAAACTGAGAAAAAATTTATCTATGAAAACAGAAGCACTTATGATATACCTGTGATATACACATGACTGCTATTAAAAGTTTTCCTACTCCCACAGCCCAGTCTGGAGCCAGGCTGCAGGCGACACACTGCTATCAAATTTGAGGTTTTGGCAATCAAGAAATTTTTTTCACAATACCATTGTTACAACAATACACAGTTAACCCACAAACTTGAAACAACACTGCAAATTTGTCTGGAACCATTATTTCATACAGAAAAAAAATTAGGGAGAAAAACAGAAGACAGTTGAAGTGATCAGTCTTCTGGTTATCTTTACCTTTAATTTTTCAGTTGTTGCTTGATAATGGTTACAAACAGATCAAAGCATCCCTTAAGTTTCCTCTCTAAACTCTGGGCTAGTGACGTGATCATGAATCTTATTAAAGTATTATTATTATTACAGTAGATCACTGATTATCCAGCAATTAGCTAGCTAACTGGCATCTATCATCATCTGGCAACCTTATTCAATCCAGTGAAAATGATGAATAATTTGGCAATGGCCAGAAAACCTTGAACTAAATGTGATGGTCAGCCACCACAACAGACTATGATCCCTAAGTGAAAACTAGCCATAGGATTTCATTCATAATGTGCTCTTTGGATTTCTCACACCCAAATCTATAAAAACAAGTTTAATTTGGGAGAGGGAGAAGCTGGTAATGACAATTGTGGTGGATAGAGAGGAGGTTGTTTTGCCGTGATTGTAATGATGGACAATTCTGCAACCAACAAACTACAGTGGTACCTCGGTTAACGATGGTCCCCAAACTCACCCTTTTATGTAAGTATTTTTTTTAAATGCTTTTGTAAGTGTATTTTTGGGGGTCTAAAAGGACTAGTCTATTTTACATTATTCCTAATGGGGATAAATTCGTTTGGTAATGGCACTTGAACAGCATTCTGGAATGAAAAAATATCTTTAACCGAGGTACCACTGTATTTTTTTTTCCAAACTGAGTGACCTAGTGGATTCTGTTCCATATTTCTCCAAGTCTGTTATATGGAGGGTTTATTTATTTTTTCTCATGAAAATTAATCTGAATGCAATTACAATATGTAAAGAAATATGGGGACAAGACAAACTGAAGTCAAACCCACCATGGGATTTTGCTGAAAATTGACTTATACCAATTCTCAGTCTTAAATGTATTTTCTCTGGTTCACCCTCTTATAAAAATGAATTTGAATGATGCCAGTTTTCTTTCAGGCAGGTCACTTGAATATGAGGCCCATCAACATGACAATGTAACATCAGTTTCCCCTTATGGGATGGGTTCAGTGACATTGTCAATTTTTTCTAGTATTTTCTCAAATGCATCAGTTTATATAGAAAAGGGTTTTTTAAGTGCATGTGTGGCATGTTTGTATTTTTTGGTACAAATCAGCCATAAAATGGGGACTTTCTTTTTATGATCATTTTCTTTTTTGTTGGCACACAACTCCAAAACTGAGAACCATAGACCTTCATTCTAAATATGCTTATTGGTTTTCCTCATGCCCAAATTCCATTTTTAGGAAATTCTTTCAGAAGGTCAATATTAACCAGATTAGAGCAATATTTAACCCTTAAACTGTCCACACGTAGATATATGTTTACTCGCGTACTGCTCCGAACGTAGATCTACGTTTTTTTTCAAATGCTTTTAACCTTGCCACGATAAGCCTGAGTTGCCTAGAGATTAGAGGATGGGTCTGTGCACTCAGTGTGTGCAGTATTACAAAATGTGGGAATGACAAACAAAATGCACTCTTCATTTTAAAGAAAAAGAACAATTTATTTTTTTCTCAAAATATTCGGTCAGCTACGCGAGTAAACGTATATCTACGTGTGGACAGTTTAAGGGTTAAAGAAAAGATGGTAAAAATGCTAAAAGTTATGTGGAAAAATAGTTACGGTACAAAGATGACTTTTTTGGCAGCTGAATTATTATTGTTAGTGCAGAATTACAAAATCACAAAAGTACACCAAACTCATGTGAATCATACAGCAGTGATCACTGTTACACAAAGGATTTAATAACAATACAGTAGAGTATTTGCTTTAAGGTACAAATATACATGTTTCAGTGACTTTGCAATGCAGAAGGTATTACAGGATGTAAAAAGAAATTATGTTAATTCAATAAGATGTAATGTTGAATACATTTGTTTCACCGAGATCAATACTGAAAAATTTAAATATATAAACGACTAAAAAATCATAAAAAAAAAGAGGAAGAGTTTTGGAGGGAATAAAAGAATAATTACTGAACACCGAGAAATTAAAGAACAAAAAATAGTTAGAAGAATTCGTAAAATAAAAAAATAATTAGAAATAAGAAATAGGAATATAAGACAAAATAAAAATCAGTGAAAAGATTTTGCACTCAAGAAATGACTAGAGCCATTTAGATTAAGATATAAAGTTCAGTATTTGATGGACTTATATCAGTTATTATGCACTTATTGTACATTAATTCCATTTATCATTCTAGATCATATTTACTGTTTATACTTGTGTTGTCAATGCTCTGTCATCAAACATGTTTGAAACTTGTTACTGAAATTATGAAAAGTGTAAGTTTATCTTAACAGAATTAAAAATTCTTTATACAAAACAATTTTGGATGAATTTCACATAGTAAAATAAAACTGTGCTGGAAAATTAATTTAAGAATTAATTTAATAATAAAAAAAATATTCTTGGTTATGTACTATAGTAATAAGAGGAGTAAAGTATTTTTATGTGAAAGATAACATGAATGTATGGACAAATATTCATGTCTTTATTAACATACACCAATATGAAAATGGAAGAACAAAAATCTAACAAATAACAGAAATTATACTGTGCAAGTTCTTTTAGTATATTAAAGATATAAAAATATTGTTTTGAAATGTGTAAGATATTCATTATAGTATAAATGCTCCATATTGCATTTCAAAACCTCTCATTTATATACTGCATAAATAATAAATTATCAGGAATCTCTATTAAAATCAATGTATGTACCATAAAATGCAATAAGTTAAATATGTATCTTTGAAGGTTTAGCAAATAATCTACACTCAGATTTTGTACCCATTTAATATCTAAACCTAAATTGTGCCAAAGGACTATTATTGAGATTGTCCACTGAGTCTCATTGCCAGAGGATCAGGCAGATATTTTTGTTTTAAGAATTCCCATTTTAAGGCATTTGAAATTCTGCAAGAAACTTTGTTACCCTCTTTTCTCCCTCGAGTGCTGTACTGTAAGTAAGCTAGAGGCTAGCCAACACACAACAAAACCTAACAGGAGTGTCTCCACTTCTATTAGCTTGCAGTTTATTTAACCCTTTGACTGACGCGACCCAAAAGTACAAAATTTGATGGAAAACTTACGGAATTACGCTCTCGCGAAGTTAGCGATCTCTGCGATATTTACGCATTGGCGATTTCGCCCAATTTGAGCCCTATTTTCAGCCAATTTCATTGTTCCAGTCGACCAAACTCATAGCCATTTCTTTAGAACTCCATTTGTTCTATCGATTGAGTACAAGAAACCGCCCATTTGCTGATTTCAACTACCCAATAAAGTGGTCAGAAATGCCAATTTGGCCAATTTTACACAAATTAAAAAAGATGCCAATTTCAAAATAGGGTCCAGAATGAACAATGCAGACATTCCTAGGACTAAAATAACATTTTCTCTGTTCATCAGTCACATCTCCAGGCCCTTCTTATATTACTCTTGCTTTATTTTGAATTTTTATTCACACAAAAAATAGAAGATTTACTGTTATGCGGACTACTGCATTATTGTAATAATTGTATAAATAATGTCAACCCATTCGTGACTGTGTATTAGAATGGCTAGTTGGACACTTTTTGGACAATGACGTCATTTGTTTAGTAAAGTAAAGTAAAGTAAATTTTATTTCGTTGCAAATTGTACAGTGATATTTGTAGTTATAAACATAAACTGAAGTGCAAGGAGAGCCACTGGCATGCCATGGCATTAGGGGCAGCTTAATCTAATGACTTATAGACTACGTACATAATATTAGAGAAATTGATTGAGGTTTTTCTAGTTATAAAATTGATTTCAAATTACAATATGATGATATTACATTGTAACAAGTGTTTAGGAGGATGGTAATATAAAATTGCGATTATCTTAAGGAAAATAACATTGAGCATTTTTGAAAGTAATTTATAATATGAGTACAGTGGTACCTCGATAACGATGGTCCCCAAACTCGCCCTTTTATGCAAGTTTATTTTTTTTAAATGCCTTTATAAGTGTATTTTTGAGGGTCTAAAAGGACTAGTCTATTTTACATTATTCCTTATGAGGATAAATTTGTTTGGTAATGGCACTTGAACAGCATTCTGGAACGAAAAAATATCGTTAACCGAGGTACCACTGTATTCAGTTTGGGCTTGAGTAGGGTGTTACATAATAGTAACATGTTAGTAAAAATTGAAATTATATTATAGGAAAATAATATTGAGCATTTTTTAAAGTAGTTTACAGTTATGAGTATCTAGTTTAGGGTGAGTAGGTGGTTTTTGAGAAGAGTTAAATTGATTTTCAGACAAAGTTATCTTAGTATTGACTGGTAATGAATTCCAGATTCTGGGGCCCTTTATGTGCATAGAATTTTTACATAGGTTGATATGGACTCGGGGTATATCAAAAAGCGATCTGTGTCTTGTGTTGTGGCCATGGGTCCTATTAAAGTTGGTGAGGAGAATTTTGAGCGGAGGGTTTATATTTGAGTGTAGAGTTTTATGTATGTAGTAGGCACAAGAATAAGTGTGAATGTTCTTTACAGTGAGTAGTAGTTTTAGGCTTTTGAATAATGGTGGAGTATGCTGTCTAGAGTGGGAATTTATCATCATTCTGACTGCAGCCTTTTGCTGGGTTATGAGTGGTCTAAGGTGATTTAATGTTGTTGATCCTCATGCACAGATTCCATAGGTGAGATAAGGGTAGATAAGTGAATGATATAGTGCAAGGAGAGCTGATTGAGGCACATAATAGCGTATCTTTGATAATATGCCTACTGTCTGAGATTTTCTTGGAAATTTGTTGTATGTGTGTTTGGAATTTAAGGCCACTGTCAAGGTGGATTCCTAGGTGGAACATTTGTGGCTTTGTTTCCAAACTGTATGAAGTAGGTATTGTTAGTATTGAGAGTAAGCTTGTTAGTCGTCATCCATGTAGATATTTTCTGTAATTCGGCATTAACAGTGTTGGCCAGTATGACTGGATTTGGGTGAGAGAAGACTTATGTTGTGTCATCCGCAAATAATATGGGTTTTAGTAGTTACTCTCTAACATCGGCAAAAATCGAACATTTCCGCTACTTTGAGCTCAATTTCAGGGTCCTTTTTATCGTGAAACCAATCAAAATCACTATTTCTGTAATATGTCTTCCATTCTATCAAATGAGACCAAGAAAACGAGAATACAATCATAATTACTATATGAAAATACACCTCAAAGTTGGCTTTTTTTCTCATTATGCACTGCGTGCTGCAGAATTTTTTTTATACTGAGCACACTGACCACACAGACCCATTCTCTCACATTTGGGCCTACCAACTTTCTCCCGCTTGATTTGAAGCTGCTAGAATTTTGACGTATTAATACGTCAAAAAATTGGCTCGTAAGACGTATATATACGACCAAAACAGTCAAAGTATTAAAACAAAAATTCTTAGAGATGAAACAGTCTGCCTGACCTCCAGCCAGCAGAATCAGTAGATGATCTCTCTAAAGCTGGGTATTAAAATTTGAGCCTCTTTCAACACCTGCATGAGCTTTCTTTAAATTCCTGCATGATTTGTTTTCAAAAACCTGCATAATTTTTCTGAACTGTATTTACACTGCATATATTTTATATATAATTTATCCACTAAATATGTTTTTAAATATTATTTTATACCCACTCCCCCAATTTTTCATTAATCTCACTTATAAATCTGTTTTACATAATACTGACAAACACAGCTAATTATATAGAATTGAATTCAATAGCACACATTTTCATATCCTGAAGTTGCTTATTAGCCCACTGTTATCCACCTGCCTTTCCTTAATGTTGTGTGCTGACCAAAACATTGCAATATAAACAACCACAATACTTGGCACTTAATACTCTTATTTCCTTAAAACTGGTTTTACAAAAGATAAAAATTACTGTATGTAAATATTTCATTAATTGCATTTCACATATGTTTAGACAGTAGTTGCAAGGATTCCAAACAAATACACATACAGACATCAAGATATATGGAAGTATTGGTATATGCCTTGAACAAGGAAGCTCACATACTGTATTCAATACTGTCTTGTTAATGAGGGATTCATTGCAATACTGCAAGGTTTCCCAGGACTTCAGGGTAAAATGATATGAATAAATAGGAGCAATTTTCCTTGATTAACAAGAAATGCAGCTGTTTTGCTGTACTGAGGTCTGTAAGGTGGCAGTTCCTGCATGCAGAAGTCATTTTATCATCAAACGCTAGTGACAATACGGCAAAAAAAGAATCATTGCATATTTTTAATAATAAATAAAGGTGAGCTCTTGTAATAATGAAAAGAAGCATATTAAACATAGTAACTAAAATAATAACAGGCATGTTCAGTGCCTAGGAAAAACTATACCTCAGGAAACAGACGTTGATAAACTTTTAGAAGGGCTCAACGATTTTAATCCAACTGAACAAATTGTAGCTGATATAAGAACTGGCAAGTGTGAGGTGTGAAAGAGCAGATTGCTATAAATCACAGGAAGGTAATTATTTTAAATAAAGCAATGTGCAGGAAAAAATCTGAAGTGACAACTCATAGTGTCAAACAAAGAGCACTGAAAGACAGATAAAGAGAAAATGCCATGACAAGGTAACTACTGTATTAATTTCTTAATGATATTACAAGGTGCTATAAAAAAGTTTCTGGACTCCTGGGTAAAATATGGTGGTATAGATCATGCTGTGTAGTATACTTCTTTGTGAAGTAATGTGTCAAGTTCTAGTGCGGTTGGTCATTCTGCTGAGGTTAGATATGCATTCTTTGTCACGTCGTCAGCGTGTTGTTGCGATTTGCGTTGCCAATGTATGGAATAGGTGGTAGGTTTCTGAAAGCAGTTAAGAGCTCTTAAAAGGAAACATGAGGCTCAGGTTAGAGTATGTAGGAGAGAGGGAGATTATTTCCCAGTAAAAGTAGGCCTTAGAAAGGGATGCTTGATGTCACCATGGTGGTTCAATATAATTATAGATGGGGTTGTAAGAGAAGTGGATGCTTGGGTGCTGGCAAGAGGTGTGGGATTATGAGATAAAGAATCTAACACAAAATGGGAGCTGTCACAGTTGCTTTTTGCTGATAACACTATGCTTTTGAGAGATTGTGAAGAGAAGTTGGTGGATGAGTTTGGAAGGGTAAGTAAAAGAAGGAAATTAAGTGAACATAGCAAAGAGCAAGATGAAGAGAAAAATAAAAAATTAGGAAATGAAAGATTGTATATCAGACTGGAGAGAAGGAATATGGAGGAAGTGAATGTTTTCTGAGATTTGGGAGTGAACTTGTCAGCAAATGGGTCTATGAAATACAAGGTGAATCATAGAATTGATGAGGGAAAAAAGGTGAGTGGTGCACTGATGAGTCTGTGGAGATGAAGAACATTATCCATGGAAGCAGAGGGAAATGTATGAGAGTATAGTGGTACCAATTCTCTTATATGGGTGTGAAGAATGGGTGGTGAATGTTGCAACAAGGAGTAGGCTGGAGGCAGTGGAGATGTCATGTCTGAAGGCAATGTGCAGTGTGAATATAATGCAGAGAATCCGTAGCCTGGAGATTAGGTGCAGGGTTACTAAAAAGTATTATCCAGAGAGCTGAGGAGGGATTGTTGAGGTGGTTCAGACATTTAGAGGATGGAACAAAACAGAATGACTTGGAGGGTGTATAAATCTGTAGTGGAAAGAAGGCAGGGTAGGGGGTCATCCTAGGAAAGGTTGGAGTGGCTTGGACTTCAAGTAAGCCTGCGAGAGCATGTTAGATAGGAGTGAGTGGAGATGAATGGTTTTTATGACGATGTATTGTTGGAATGTGAGCAAAATAACACTTATGAAGGGATTCAGGGAAACTGGTTAACCAGACTAGAGTCCTGGAGGTGGGAAGTACAGTGCCTGCACTCTGAAGGAGGGGGTGTTGGTGTTGCATTTTTTTTTAACTGTAGTGTAGGTGCACCTCTAGCAAGACAGTGGATGGAGTGTATGATGAAAGTGTTTCTTCTCTTTCAGGTCCCTGCCTCAGTTTGAAACAGCTGATGTGTTAATAACAATAAAAAATACTGGAATCTTTAAAAGAAAGAACAGCATGCTTGTAATATTGTTTCAAGCTCAGTAAAATGGACAGTGAAACTCACAAAATGTTTTAGCAAATATTGGGTGATGAAGCAATGGGTCAGATTCAGCGTTTTGAATAGTTTTCTTGATTCAAAGCAGGATGAACGTCAGTTGAGGATGATGAATGTTCTGGTAGTAAATCAATGTTAAAAACAAATGCCAACATTAAAAAAGTGAGGAAGATCATTGTCAAGAGTATCCAAGACATTGCAACTGCAGTGGGAATTTCTTGTGAGTAGTGTCAAAGCATTTTCACTGAAAATTTAAACACAAGGTGAGTAGCTGCAAAATCTGTGCCCTGCTTGCCAACTCAAGACCAGTAAGATCATAATTTTCTAACCAAAATCCACATGGCAATCATCCCACACTCTGTCCTCCCCAGATCTAGCCCCCTGTGACAGCTTTCTCTTCCCAAAAATAAAAATGACCCTCAAGGGGTGGCATTTTAATGACATGCAGGAGATTCAAGCAGAATTGCAGGCCGCACTAGACACCATTAGGAAAGAGTTCTCAAATTTTTCGAGAAGCAGCAGATGTGCTGGGATCAGTGTATAGCCTCCCAAGGAGATACCTTCAGCTACATGATTAGGTAAGCCTATACATGTACGTATTTTCTTCACGGCAGTCCAGGAACTTTTAGATATCACCTCATAAATGCAAATATTGAATGGCTAATATAAAGACATTTAGAGTTCAGAGATATTATTAACAGTATACATGAACCAGACACTGTTTGGCTGACAGAACCAAATTAGACAATACACGCTACACAAGATTCATGAATTTAAGAGTTTCCTAGAGTCTTTGGCCGAAACAATTGGAAGAAGGTTATCTTACATGGCACACCAATATTCTATTGGTACAAAAAAATATTTATAAGCCAGTGAAATTAAAACGCACTACAAAATACAATTTTTTTTTTGTTTTTGTTTTTAACACATCGGCCATTTCCCACCGAGGCAGGGTGACCCAAAAAGAAAAAAACCCAAAAAGAAAGAAAAATACTTTCATCATCATTCAACACTTTCACCATCACTCATACATAATCACTGTCTTTGCAGAGGCGCTCAGATACGACACTTTAGAAGTCCCTTCAAACTGGCAATATCCTAAACCCCCTCCTTTAACCCTTTCAGGGTCGGTGTCATACTAGTACGGCTTGACACCCAGGGTTGGTGCAGTACTTTAACGCCTAAATTCTAGCGCCTTCAAATCTAGCGAGAGAAAGCTGGTAGGCCTACATATGAAAGAATGGGTCTGTGTGGTCAGTGTGCGGAGTATTAAAAAAATCCTGCAGCACACAGTGAATAATGTGGGAAAAAAACTGACCGTATTTTTCGTTTAAAACAGCGACTTTGCAGTCTATTTTCGTATGGTATTTATCGTTGTATTCTCGTTTTCTTGGTCTCACTTGATAGAATGGAAGATATATTACAGAAATAGAGATGATATTTATTGGTTTTACGATGACAAGTACAGTGGTACCTCGACTTACGATGGTCCCCAAACACACCCTTTTATGTAAGTTTATTTTTTTAAATGCTTTTGTAAGTGTACTTTTAGGGGTCTAAACAGACTAGTCTATTTTACATTATTTCTTAAGGAGATAAATTCGTTTGGTAATGGCACTTGAACAGCATTCTGGAATGAAAAAATATCGTAAGTCGAGGTACCACTGTACCTTGAAATTGAGCTCAAAGTAGCGAAAATGTTCGATTTTTGACGATGTTCAAGAGTAAACAAATCACGCCATGCATCCAATACACGTCAACTGGCGAGTCATATTCTTTCACAAGTGCGGTGATATTATTTATACCGTTTTTACAATGATGCAGTAGTATACATAACAGTAAATCTTCTATTTTTTTGTGAGAATAAAAATTCAAAATGGAAAACAAAAGTAATGTAAGAGGGGCCTAGAGACGTGACTAATGAACAGAGAAAATGTTATTTTAGTGCCAGTAATGTCTGCCTTGTTTATTCTGGATCCCATTTTGAAATTGGCATCGTTTGAAATTTGTGAGAAATTGACCAAATTGCCAATTTTTGACCACTTTATTGGGTAGTTGTAATTGGGAAATGGGCGGTTTCTTGTACTCAATCGATAGAACAAATGGAGTTCTAGCAAAATAGCTATGATTTTAGTAGACTGGAACATTGGAATTGGCCGAAAATAGGGCTCAAAGTGGGCAAAATCGCCGATGTGTAAATATCGTTGAGACCGCTAACTTCGTGAGAGCATAATTCCGTACGTTTTCCATCAAATTTCAAACTTTTATGGCATTATGATCGGAAAATGATTCTCTATCATTTCACAAGAAAAAAAAAAGTTTTTTTTTTCCAAAATTTTTTCAACCCTGAGAACAAGTTTGGGAGAGGGCCTCTCAACCCTGAAAGGGTTAAAGTTCAGGCATTGTACTACTTCTCATTTCCAGGACTCAAGTCCGGCTAACCGGTTTCTCTAAATCCCTTCACAAAACATTACCCTGCTCACACTCCAACAGCTCGTCAGGTCCCAAAAACCATTCATCTCCATTCACTCCTATCTAACACGCTCACGCATTCTTGCTGGAAATCCAAGCCCCTCGCCCACAAAACCTCCTTTACCCCCTCCACCCTTTTTGAGGACGACCCCTACCCCGATTCCTTGCCCTACAGATTTATATGCTCTCCAAGTCATTCTGCTTTGTTCCATTCTCTCTAAATGACCAAACCACCTCAACAACCCCTCTTCATCCCTTTGACTAATACTTTTAGTAACTCCACACCTCCTCCTAATTTCCACACTCCGAATTCTCTGCATAATATTTACACCACACATTGCCCTTAGACACAACATTTCCCTGCTTCCAGCTGCCTCCTCACTGCAGCATTTACAACCCAAGCTTCACACCCATATAAGAGTGTTGGTACCACTATACTTTCGTACATTCCCTTCTTTGCCTCCATGGATAACATTTTTTGTTTCCACAGACACCTCAACCTTTTTTCTTCATCAATTCTATGGTTAACCTCATCTTTCATTAACTCATCCGCTGACAAGTCAACTCCCAAATATCTGAAAACATTCACTTCTTCCATACTCCCTCTCTCCAATGTGATATCCAATTTTTCTTTATTTAAATCGTTTGATACCCTCATCACCTTACTCTTATTTAAGTTCACTTTCAACTTTCTACCTTTACACACCCTCCCAAACTCGTCCACTAACCTTTGCAACTTTCCCTTAGAATCTCCCAAAAGCACAGTATCATGGTGATGGAAATGCAAACCCAAAGTGAAGTTTGGGTTTCTTGATGTTCTCAATTCACCAATAATACATTCAACAGAGTAAACTATTAAATTATACAATAGTTTATTAAAATGTTGGAATTTTTTAAAGAACGGAAATCCAAGACAATATGTAAAGATGTAGATTTCAATTACAAAGGAACAGACTGAATGACCCAAGAGACTAGAAAATAATATACAGTGGACCCCCGGCTAACGAACAAAATTCATTCCAGAAGCCTGCTCAAGTGCCATTACCGAACGAATTTACTTCCTTAAGAAATAATGTCATGTACGTTAGTCTATTTCAGACCCCCAAAAATACACTTCCACAAGCACTTACAATATTATACTTACATACTTGTACGATTTCCTGGGTGTTCGTTAGCCGGGGGTCCACTGTAGTCACTCAAATCATACATTTTTTTAGTTGATGAATTCCTCTATGTACCAACATATTAACAAAGTAATTTATGTGCTTAAAGAAGCAAGAATTATTATAGTATATAAATTATCTGAATCTACAAGCAGTAAATTATGACCTGGACAATTAGTATGAAAAATCTAAATATTCTTGATTAGCCAGTGTATAGTGCTAACAATGAACTGAGTGCTACTAACACCATGAACCTGACTGAACAGGCCTGCAACCAGGAGGTCTATTTCAGGACTAGGATGTTACAGGCTAAGAGCTGTTATCCTACCTCAGCTCATTTCAAAGCCCAGCCCTAAGGTATACAATTGCCCCAGGATGCAATCCACAAGAGTCGAGTAACACCCAGGTACTTACTGCTAGGTGAACGGGCGGCAGTTGAAAGGAAACGTGCCCAATGTTTCCACCCATGCTGGGAATCAAATCACAGACACTTAATATGTGAGCTGAGTCCACTGCCAACTGAGCCACGGGTCCTTATCAACTAAAGCATGGACATGTACCAGACTTGGGAGAGGAAGAACCACAACAAGAAATACTGGAGCACACATCAGTAACATAATAAGACTAACAAGGGAGTAGCATGGAGGCCTTAACTACAGACCAATATTTCTCAAGTGTATATCCAGCCAAATGATGAAAATTCTTTAACAACAACCATGCTAGATCATCTGGAAGTAATCAACAGGATTCATCACATACCAAAAGCAAGGAATCAGAGAAGAAATATTATGCCTCGCCAAAATTTTAATTTATGACAAGATGGTGAAAGCAAAACTGGACATAAGGGAAAGCCAACTGTACATTGACTGGAATATCTGGGAAGGTCATAAAGATGGTGAACAATATTGGATGTAGAAATAATGCATCTGAAAATTATTTAGGCAGAGTGATAAAGAGGAGAATTCTGACTGGTAGGCAGTAATGAAGAGTTCACCATTGATCACTTTCTGGATCCATTCTATTTTCTTTTTATGAATGATTTACTGTGCTTAGAGTCAGACAGACATGGACCAACTACATGAATGGTCTATTAAGTGTGTGTACTAGAATTCTACCCTAGCAAATTCAAGATAATGAGACTGGAAGGAGAAAGGATGCCAGTGGCACCGTATCATTTGAGAGGGAGGTGACTAGGGTCAGAAGGAGAAAGGTTTAGAGGTAGACATAACATTACACTTATCACCGGAAGATGACATGAACATGATAATGTCAGCAGTATATGCAACTCTGCCAAACCTAACAGTTTTCAGTAATCTCAAAAATATTCATTCCAGATAATACACGCCAAACAAGATCAATATCTGAGTATGTACTCCAAGAGTGGGACCCACATCTGAAGTATGTGAGAAAGTTTGAAAAAAAAAAAGTTTTACCACCATGGTAGTTCCTGAGACAAAATCCTGAGTTCAAAAGACAAAGAACACAATCACAAAACATTGAAGAAATGAAGGATGAGAGGAAACAGTCACAATATATAAGATGCAGGACACGAAAATAAGGGTACATGGATTCAGAAAGAATAATACAGCAAATAAAGAAAGAAGCTTTTTCAATGAGAGTAATGAGTGAGTGGAGCACACTCAAGAAGGTAGTAGAGGCTCTACACCCAAAATAAATCAACCCCACTCACGGTTTTAGAATTTATATTACACCAGTCAAACAAATATCATGAAATAGAGAACAAGAGGAGCTCAACCATTAACCATTTGCCATATCACCTTATAATATTGTACCTCTCACACCAACTCATCCTCACACCATACATGACAAGTGCAGATTTGAACATTGCGTGGGACTGCCTGACATACCACTCTCAGACTGGTCACAGTATATTGTTTATAATTTTCCCATGAGAGGTTAAATATATATTTTTGTTGATTTATGTAACCAACCCAAACCTAAAATAAAGAAAAATGTAATTACATTGAATGTTGAAAAAATAATATTGTGAAAATCCTAAGAAAACAAACAACGTAAACTGAAGGAAAACTCAAACAAGAAGCCACTTATTACATCAGCACCACAGAGAAGCTAGAAAAACAATAAAATCAGCAACTCTTCAAGTACAGATTACTAAAACTATGTATTTATCATAGTTTATATAGAGTGAAAGCTGTGTTCACTGGTCAGAAAACAGTATTACCAGTATTAAAATAGTGTACTAGTGCTTGAATGTAATATGCTGTGCCTAACCCAGTTTAGGCTGAAGAAGGCATCTTCAAATTATGGACTAACTCAGGGAAGCCAGGCAGTTCTTTCCCTTTGCAATACACAACAGTTGACTAATACCTATTCACTACTGGTCAAATATAGGCAGCAGGTGTAGGAAAAATGCTCATACTTCTCAACTCTCCCTGGAATTGAAGCTAGGTCCTTTCAGTCATGAGCAGAATTCTCTAGCACTGAACTATAATACAAAGAAAATTATTTTGAGAGAGAGAACAATTTTCAGTTATTAGGAATTAATGTTACTTTAGATTTGTCATAAAGAAAAGGAAACACTGCCAAGAAAGTTTGGACAAATTTAGAAATAAAAACCAATCTGATCTAATCATGAAAATCATACTAAAAGAGAAATGACAAACAGTAAACAATAGTCAATGGTAACAGTAAAGGCAACTTTAAAAATTAATGAAAAAATAGAAAAAATAGATTTAAAGGAGGGTAAACAAGAAAATTTATGAACCCAACCAAAAATTAAGTGAAAATTCTGGTAGAAAATCACCAAAACTGAGGGATCATAAAAATTAAGCAATGAGAAATTAAAGTATGTGAAATGATGAATCAAACAATGGAGATTTAAAGACAGAAGGTATATTGGAGCAGAAACACTAGTAATTAAAGCTATAAGGAAACCTCCAAGCAAAACTCAATCATAAAAAAAACCCAGAGGAGATAAAACAAAGAACCACCATAGTAATTATCAAGATCAAAAAAACAAACAAAATATTGAAGAAACTTACCAAAAATCAGCATGATTGTAAAATGTACACAGTAGTTCATTCCAACAGGACAGAGTATGTAACAGGATATACAATGAGGAAATGAGAAAAACAGGAATGTGACACTGACTAAAAAATCAGGTCAAACATAAGATGTTATAAAAAAAGAGAAAAGGAAATACTAAATGGACATATCAACATATCAAAGGGAACGAGGCTTCGTTCCCTTTGTGACCCATTGTCAAGTCATAACTGGGACCGGAGATGTTGAGAAGGCCGGAAGATAATAGAGTAGAGGGCAGGTGGGAGGGGGGGGGTTGAATACGTGGTGGTGGTTGTTGTGGTAGAAGAAGTAGTGTTATTATTATTATTAGTAGTAGTAGTAGTAGAAGTAGTAACAGTAGCAGTAGTACTAGTAGTAATAGTAATGGTAGTAGTAGTAATACTAATAGTAGTAAAGTTAGCCACTACACAACAAGTGTTACTGGTCACTACAGGTGTACACCCCGCCTTGGTGGGAGACAGCCAGGGCGTTAAAGAAAAATAAAAAATAAAAATAGGAAAGAACAAAAATGAAAGACAGAAAATGTCTCAAAATAAATTAAAGAAATGAGAAAGATAAGTGCAGCTTTTGTGCAGGGTACAAGAGATGAGAAGTATTCACCTCTTATGGCTGACATCAAATACAGGATGCCACTTGTTATTAATACATTGTGCCAGCAACCATCCCAACTAATCATTCCTTCAATAAATCGGCCCCACAAGTACCAACAGAGCCCAGTTTTAAAGATTTATTAAAAATATATTCCTTCTTTAATGCACATTGATATCTCAACATTTCTATAATTGTTGTGCATGATGGTGACAGTTAAGAAGAGTAACAAAGAATGAGTGTGTCAAGCTCAGAAAGAGGAAGAATCAAGCACTTTCAGAGTTGTGAAAAACTGTGGAGACTACTGTAAATGTTCATGACACTGAGGCCTACCAATCATTATTTTGTTTTTTGTAACAAAATTTCAATAATGAATATGTAATTCCCACAAATTCCTGTCCCCTGTGATGCTTATATTGTATAATAAATATTTATATTAAATAAATGACTATTTACATTCTGCTGTAATTACACATCCCCATATTTTCCATGGTAATATAGCTATTGTACTTAATATATATTTTTACAGATTAGACAAGAATTATATATACAGTAGAACCCCCGTACACACTGATTTGATATCCGTGGTTTCAGTTATCCACGGTTTACTGTGGCCCAAAAATTACCTCTTAATTTTGGATAAATTATAATGCCCCCAAAGCATAAAAGTAGAGAAGCTGGCACTGATGAGAAGCCATGAAGTGCTTCCCATCAGTGAAAAAGTGATAATTCTCCACTTATTGTGCCTAATTTATCAATTAAACTTTATAATAGGTATGTATAGGACTTGTATATAGGGTTTGCTACTATCCACAGTTTCGGTATCCATAGCAGGCCCTTGTAACGTATCCCCTGCAGATACAGGAGTCCTACTATACTGTTTAATAAGATGCAAAATAATTAGTGAAAAAATACTGAAATTCCAAAAATTATTTCCCACATTATCAAGGATAATGTGGGAAATCACAACAGTGCTTGGAATTTCACTCTGTTTTCATTTTGCATGTTGTGATATCACCTGTTTACTGTGATGTTACTGCATACTGTTTAATGAATTATTAGGCATTACATTTTCTTCGGGATACTTTACACTTCTTGTTTAGATATATTATAAAATCTACTCAACACTGAGTCTTGGTGAGTTTGTGATAGTGAGATTTCAATGTATGGGTCAGTCTCATTGACAAATTTTTTAGATATGTGGTAAAGGGTTACCGGATAGGACTGTATAAAGCCCTTGGAGTAAATCTGCTACCAAACAAGTTTACTTTCTGATCAGCAAAAGATCAGGAGTCACAGAAATTATTCAAGAAGGAAACAGATGGACAAATTGCATTTAAGTGTGCTCTCAATTTAATAGACTAACAAAAAGGGAAAGAGGGGAAGGTTGAAGCATGGCTGGTAATAATAATAATGGACAAGTTTTGAATTTAACAGACTAAATTAGGATTCAACATAATAAATCTGTTAAACCCAAAAATATATGTACCTTGAGGACTGTAACAATAATGGATACCTTGAGTTTACCTGGAGAGGGTTTCAGGGGTCAACGCCCCCACGGCTCGGTCTGAGACCAGGCCTCATGGTGGATCAGGGTCTGATCAACCAGGATAATTCTAGATTTAACAAGACTGTCCATTAAATTTAAAATTGTCCATAAAAATGTGAAATGTATTTACCCAGCAGACTGCAAGAATAACAGACATTTGAGGGTATAATGAACTTTGTCCATGGCTTCTGAATGTTGTCCACCTTTAATTAAGTTATGCTACAGTACCTGGAGAATTGGAAGCAATCAGTCTTAATACAAAGCATCAAGGAAAAATTAATAAAAACTACAGTACAGTAGACCCTCATTTAGCACGGTAGTTACGCTCCTGAAAACGTCGTGTTAGATAAAATCATGTTAGATAATTAAAAGAACTTATGGGAAAAATAGGGTTATGTTCCTGGGAGTCCCCAAAAAGCATAACAAGGTTTTTTTAGACCAACAGATCTTACAAAAATAAAAGTGAATATGTAATTGAAGTTCATTATCGTGATGTATTATATTGTTTTTACTGCTTAAGACTACAAATGTAACAGAAATAATAGTATTTACCTTAAATTGTGGGTGCTGGTGTTTGTGGATGATTGTGAAGAGAGTGGAGAGTTATGCTGTGGCCCTACTGGGCTGAGGTGGATAGTAGAGGTTCTGGAACTGAAGTCGATGGTTGTACTGAGTGCCTCTAACTTTAAGTCATTCAGTAAGTCAGTCAAGTCATTCAATAAGTCAGTCAGTCAAGTCCTTCAGTAAGTCAGTCAAGTCAGTCAGTAAGTCAGTCAGTAAGTCAGTCAGTCAGTCAGTCAGTCAGTAAGTCAGTCAGTAAGTCAGTCAGTAAGTCAGTCAGTAAGTCAGTCAGTAAGTCAGTCAGTAAGTCAGTCAGTCAGTCAGTAAGTCAGTCAGTAAGTCAGTCAGTAAGTCAGTCAGTCAGTAAGTCAGTCAGTAAGTCAGTAAGTCAGTCAGTCAGTCAGTCAGTCAGTCAGTCAGTCAGTCACACAAACTTATGTTTACCTCATTTTATGTGTACAAAGTCAGCATTAAATACTTGATGTGGCTCATAGCCACCCTCAGTAGGACCCCCTCACTGACTCAATAGTTTAACCCACCACGGGCGACTGAGTGCTCAAAATTTTTCCCCTCCAGCTGAACCATGTAATATCAGTTTTACATCGTGTTAGATAAGAATGTGCCGCAATTCTTCAATCGTGCAATACCCATAACGTGCAACATAAATTCGTGCTAAATGAGGATCTACTGTATATGAACATGAAGAGTACATGTATAGACTGAATGCTAAAATACCGAGTGTCACACAGCAATTGGATTGAGTTCTGTAGTAAATATTAAGGAAAAACTGCCACCAAAATACCAAATAAATATACTAGTGACTCATGCTAGGCTTGCAAGCTTGAAAATAACCTTCATACATATGTTGAGGTGGTTTGGTCATTTAGAGAAAATGGATCAAAGTAGAATGACTTGGAGAGCGTATAAATCTGTAGGGGAAGGAAGGCGGGGTAGGGGTCGTCCTAGAAAAGGTTGGAGGGAAGGGGTAAAGGAGGTTTTGTGGGCAAGGGGCTTGGACTTCCAGCAAGCATGTGTGAGCGTGTTAGATAGGAGTGAATGGAGACGAATGGTTTTTGGGACATGACGATCTGTTGGAGTGTGAGCAGGGTAACATTTTGTGAAGGGATTCAGGGAAACCAGTTAATTGATTTAGTTGGACTTGAGTCCTGGAAATGGGAAGTACAGTGCCTGCACTTTAAAGGAGGGGTCTGAGATAGTGACAGCTGGGAGGGACTATTCTCAGCTGTCGTATCTGAGCTCCTCTGCAAAGACAGTGATTATGTATGAGTGTGGTGAAAGTGTTGAATGATGATGAAAGTATTTTCTTTTTGGGGATTTTCTTTCTTTTTGGGTCACCCTGCCTCGGTGGGAGACGGCCGACTTGTTGAAAAAAAAAAAAAAAAAAAAACATATGCTAATATGAAATATTAAAAATGATGTTTACAATGTATGTTAGTAAACCAAAATTGGAATATATGCAGAGGTATGGTGCCTCCAATTAAAAAAATAAGTGGAAAAAGACAATGTTCAAAGATGAGTTACAAAATGACAATCTGAACTAAAAGATGCAAGTTTCAAAGGAAGAGTGAAGGCATAAACATGCCCTCACTGGTTGATGGGAAGAAAAGAGGAGACATGATAACCACATACAAGATTATCAAAGGAAATGAAACATTTGGTAAGGAATATTTTTTAGTACCAACAGGAAAAAAAAAGGAGGCCAAAGATATAACAAAGAAGAATGGTGGAGCACTGGAATGATTTAAGAGGTAGCATGTGCTACAGGCACTGCATTTTTTTTTTAAATTACATGATGAATGAAATACCGAAGACAGGGCACCAGCAGCTTAGCACGAATACTGTAGCTATAAGCAGATAATTTTAATTGTTATAATTATTTTACATGTGTGTGTGTGTGTGTGTGTAATTTATTTTAACGTTGTCTTCACCTAGCAGTCATATCTTGTTGCCTTTTTTCAGTACTGTATTTCCGCAGTGATACATGAACAAAACATGCAGAGCACAGTCATACTTTTTCCAGAACATATCAGTGAAATGTCAGTCTAATTCTTGTAATGTACTAGAAAATTTATAAAAATTCATCCAACAACTTCTCTATTAATTAATGTATTATTGACTGGTGTGAATAACTGTACTTCTATATTTTAACTTTTCTGCTGTAAAAATAAAGAAAGAACTGATAAGGAAGAGTAGTATTTGTAATAAAAAGCTTGCTTATATGCAGCAACTGGAAACACTGGCAAACTCTCCACCAACAAGCCACTTTATATCTCATAAATGAATACAATATTCATCTCATTATACTGTATATTTGCTACATGGAATTATCTTAAAATTAACCATGGATCTTAATGCAATTAATGAATTCACAAAGCATGACATTTCTTAACATATCTAACATAAGGATATCATGTCTTCTCTTTACACTACAAAAGCACACTTAGTACATTTGGTGGACAAAGGTTATTCAGATTAGTACAAAAATATATGATTGATCCTAGCATAGCTGGTCTGCTTTATAAAAGTTTCTTAACGAATTTTTGAGTCAGAGTTTGATCGAGAACGTTGGCGAGTCCCATTCCCGGAGCCATTTCCCGAGCGTTCGTTGACAATCTCTTGAATATGCTGCACTATTAGGTTAATGGCAACTGCAAGGCAAGCAAAGAGTATGGCAGGCTAATTAGTGGCATTCTTTGTAGGGGTCAAAAAATATACAGTACAATGTACACACTGAGGGAGTACCAACCATCCAGTAACCAGCAATCATTCCTACTGGAATAAGGCAGGATTTCCAAATGATTATTTATAAACAGTGACACATTTTAACTTATGAAACTGGACAATGGTTTTCCCAAGGCACATACACAAATCCTCTAGCCCACAAATATTTTAAATGAACACATCTAAAAAAAGAAAAAGCACAAATTTCAAGCCTTAAAAGATCACTAGAAAAAAAAAAGTGTAATTACTTGAAATTAAATTCACAAGCTTATAAAATGAACACTTGATCTCCTTGGTTTAGACATACTATTTTTATAAAATCAAAATTATAATTTGCAGGTGAAATCATTATTTCAAATTCAGAAGAAATTAGAATACGTAAACAAAAGCTAACCAAAACTAATTTCACAGTCATATTGTGTCAGGCAATTGTCATGTTTACTAGTACTGTACCTAGGTAAAATATGCCTGTTAAATCTTTATTATGAACTTGTTCATTTTATAATTATAATAAAGTAAGACAGAAAATGTCCTTTCAATGTGATTTCAATTTCATTTAAACAAAACTACTTTACAATGCACCTGAAGGGAAGGTACAGAATTCTCTCAAATTAGTAGTTACAGCAGTTCAGGACTGAATAATAAAAGTGAAGCTATTGCTTTAATTACATCTATTAATCTGAAATTATATTAATAATTAGATCTGCCTAGATATGATACCCATATGTAATACCATTAACAATTTAAGGGTGACCTCCAAACCAACGACTTTCCATTGCTCAAAGTTTTGCAAAAACCAAGGGAAGGTCACTTAGTTTCTCCTAAATCTTACCAAGTAACTGTACCCTAGTAAACTGGCCATTTTAAAATGATGAGGTGCATGTATGTAATACGTACTGCATAGTCGAACCTCGGTTGCATTACTTGTCGAATAAATCAGTTTTCAAACGAGGTGTTAGAGAAAAATATGTCCTGGTTTTTGTATGTTCTCTTGGCTGTCGATGGACACGTTTTTGCGTGTACGAAACAGCACAAAGCGGCTCAGGTCACAAGCTCACGGAAGAGGAAGGGAAGGGATGATGTGCTCAATGCACTTGTCAAGGAAATGTGTGCTAAATGGCATGAAGTGCTGGAGTTTGCTGAAAAATACCATCCAGACAAAGCAGTGGCCATCCGTCTCTTTAACATGTACAATGACAGTGTAATGTCTCAATTTAGACATGTGTTAAAACGGAGCCTGAAACAAACCTCACATACTCTATACTGTATATAGCACCAACAAATCCTACTGAAGTCTAACAATTAAATCATTAAAAAGAAAGGCAGGAGACCTAAATAACTTGCCACCAATCATGTATAAAAAAAGCAGCTCATGTGCTGTCCCCCATTATTGCAACACTATTTAACAAATCTTTTGAATCTTCAACATTCTCATCAATACTCAAGACAGCAAGGGTCACCCCGATCCTCAAAGGAGGCGATCCTACAGAACTAAAAAACTACAGACCAATACAGTGGTACCTCGATATTTTTCATTCCAGAATGCTGTTCAAGTGCCATTACCAAACGAATTTATCCCCATAAGGAATGATGTAAAATAGACTAGTCCTTTTAGACCCCCAAAATTACACTTACAAAAGCATTTAAAAAAATAAACTTACATAAAAGGGTGTGTTTGGGGACCATCGTAAGTCGAGGTACCACTGTATCTGACTTGCCTTTAATCTTTAAAATCTTCGAATTTTTTTTTTATTATTAACACATCAGCTGTCTCCCACCAAGGCAGGGTGGCCCGAAAAAGAAACACCATCATTCACTCCATCACTGTCTTGCCAGAAGTGCGCTTACACTACAGTTATAAAACTGCAACATTAACACCCCTCCTTCAGAGTGCAGACACTGTACAGTGGACCCTCGGTTTTTGCCAAAAATTCTTTCCAGAATGCTGCTCAAGTGCCATTACTGAACGAATTTACTTCCTTAAGAAATAATGTCACGTAGGTTAGTCTATTTCAGACCCCCAAAAATACACTTGCAAAAGCACTTACGAAAATACACTTACATAAATGTTCGAGTTTGGAGATGACCGAAAACCGAGGGACCACTGTACTTCCCATCTCCAAGACTCAAGTCCGGCCTGTCGGTTTCCCTGAATCCCTTTATAAATGTTACCTTGTTCACACTCCAACAGCACGGCAAGTCCTAAAAACCATTTGTCTTCATTCGTTCCTATCTAACACACTCACGCATGCTTGCTGGAAGTCCAAGCCCCCTCAGTCTGTAATGTAGAGTAGTGTCGGTTTTTACCCTCAGTGCCAGGTGAGGGAAGGAAGTGAACATTTAAACATGGCTGACTGCCATTCAATCACCAGCTACTGCCAGATGTGCAACTACGAAGCGACATTCTAACTATACTGACAGTAGCTGACCATCATATAACTGCAACAGTGTTAATGGGAGGGAAACACAGGAGAAACCGCTAAAACTACAAAACAAACTCCAAGGAAGCTGTCAGGCTATAGCAGCGGCGGTTCTTTTCCTCAGTGCTAAAGGCGGGAAGAAAGTGGATTAGCCAAGGATATTTTTTAATAGCTGACTTCCATATTAACTGACCAGTGTACATTAGGAGGGAAACAAGGAGAAAACGCCAAATCTAACAACAAAACTTCAAGGAATTTGTCAGGGTACAGTGGCCGTTTTTTCCCTAGCTGCTTTTAAAAATGGCTGACACATCAACTCTACGAGGACTAGTCAACAACACAACGAGCCCCGCTAAATGGGATAGATGGGGCTTTGGAAGTACATCGCCATTGATTAAAACTTTTTATTACCCTGCCAGGATGGAAATGAGCAAGAAGTGTGATAGGTGAAGCAGGACTGTGAAGTGAGGAGTGAAGGGAGTTTCAAGTAAGGGGATAAGGGGTAAGGGGTGTAGGTGTTAACAAGAAATTTACTAGTAATCAGTGGTGATTTCTAGAGTAGCTACTAGGCACTGCTAGGTGTCTGATAGGATCAGTGGTTTCTTTTTAATAAAAATAAAGAAAAGAAAACAAATTTTTGATGTGAGGTGATAGAGTGAAGAATAACCATGGGTGGCGTAAAAGGTGTTCAGGCTGCCATAATTATATTTATCATTATGTATTTTAAACTTCTCGGAAGAAGGAAATCAGTCATGGGGACTGGAAAAGGTGAATGGGGTGATAGCTCCATGGAAAGTGAAAGCCCAACAGTGGCCATCCTACCAGAAACTTAAGTGCCATTATCGCCGCAAGGAATGGCAACCCCACATACCCAAACAAACACAGTGGCGCACAGCTTTTATAGTGGCGCTACTAAGTGGTGATATCCATACTAACCCAGGACCTCAATCTATGGTACAGGTGCAAAACAGAGATAAATCATGGTGATATTGACGGTCTAGTAGCTAGGAATGATAACCTTAACTCTATATGTAATGCACAGATAGAACCATTCTTAATATCTCATACACCACCAGACATTTGTATACACTGTTCTAAGGTACAAAAGAAGAACAGTAAACTTACCGTATGTAAAATGTGTAAGGGGTGGGTGCATAATGGATGTGTGTTTGATTATGATAATGGTGCCAGATTTCATTTTGTTTGTAACAAATGCACTTTGGCACAGTTACCCTTTAGCAATGATGACATTGATTTACCTATTTTTAATGCTAATGGCCCCTTGCCTTATATTGATGATTATGATTGTTTTACAAAAACAGGCCTTCACTTTATTCATGTCAATGCAAGATCACTTCTTCCAAAATTGGCAGAGATTAAGATTCTAGCTAACAGAACTAGGGCGGCAGTTATATCCATCTCGGAATCCTGGTTGGATGATACGGTGACTGACGATGAGGTCAAAATAGGTTACAATATAAAATGCTTAGATAGGAACAGAAAAGGTGGCGGGGTATGTGCCTACATAAGGAACGACTTAGCCTATAATCCAAGACCTGATTTAAATGACAAAAAACTGGAGATTCTATGGTTTGAAGTGTTGCTTCCCAAGACCAAACCCATCTTAGTAGAAACTAGTTACCGCCCTCCCCACCCCAAACAAACAGGTGGACATATCCATATATACATGAAAAACATACCAAAATATCATACCATCTATTCTACATAATGTAACAAAATATAACAGAAAACTCCACCTGCAACCATTAAAAATTTGTCCAGTTCTTAGAGGACTTTTCGAGAGTCTTGTCAGGACTTGATAACAATGACGAGACAGTAATACTAGGAGACTTCAATATCTGTTTTCAACAGCAAAATAACGGGCTATGTAAAAGATATAAGCAAATTCTGGATTTAAATAGTTACACGCAACTAATTAATACACCAACCTGGATCACACAGTTCTCAGCCACCCTAATTGACCACATACTTTGTAACCGCTCTGAGAATATTAGTCAGTCAGGGGTCATTACCAGCCTTAGTGATCATTTCATTATTTACTGTACCAGGAAAATCACTAGGGAATGGATAGGCCTACACAAGACAATAAAAGTTAGGTCAACTAGAAACTACAGTAAAGAAACACTGGTAAATATGCTACACAATTGTGACTGGTCAGTGATAACAAGTTGCACGGACGTAAATGATGCCTGGGAAAAATTCAAAACAATGTTCACTGCCATCCTTGATAATATTGCACCAGTTAAAGAGGTTAGGATTAAACGAAGAACTGAACCCTGGATGACTACTGAGATATGTATTAGATAATATGAAATTTAGAGACCAGTTGATAAAAAGATTTAAGGCAAACAGACAGGATATTGCAGTGCTAAATGAATTCCAAAGGGTGAGGAACAGAGTGCAGAGGCTTATAAAGGGCACAAAGGCGAGGCACTATTGCTCAAAAATCAAAGAGCACAAGAATAACCCTAGAAAGCTCTGGCAACAACTAAAACATTTGGGGTATAGCCATAAACCCGTAGATATATCTAACATAGTACAAGTGTACCCTGGATTACGATATTTTTCATTCAGAATGCTGATACAAAGTGCATACAACAATTTATTCTTAAGATTCAAAGTGAAACAGACTAGTCTTATAACCACAAAATTACACTCATCAAAACAAAATAATAAACTTACATAAAATATTTGGGATACCATAAACGAGTACCACTGACTAAATGTTGATAACGAGGTATGCCACGAAACAACTAAAGTGGCAAATTGTTTTAATTCATACTACACAATTGTCGCATCAACACTAGTAAGTATGCTACCAGCTGCATCAAATACTTTAACACAGAGACTGATAAATTTAAAACATACTATACCAATAAAGGAGTAACTCCAAACAGTTGTCAACTAGTAAGTGTATCTCACGACTTCGTGCAAAAAGAACTAAGCAGGTTAAACCCAACTAAGAGCACCGGCCCAGATAACATCCCGTCTAAGTTCCTAAAACATGGTGCCTCTGAACTGGCAATCCCCATTGCTCATATAGTAAATTTGTCCATCACCACTAATACAGTGTCAGAGGGGTTCAAGGAGGCCAGAGTTACTCCTATCTTCAAGAAAAATACAGTGGTCCCTCGACTAACGTAATTAATCCGTTCCAGGAGCTATTACTTAACACGAAAAATACGTAATTCGAAACCTTATTTCCCATAAGAAATAATGTAAATACAATTAATCCGTTCCACCCAAAAATATTGACATACTAAATAATAAACAATATACAGTGGTACCCCGGTTTACGATGGTCTCCAAACTCGCCCTTTTATGCAAGTTTACTTTTTTAAATGCTTTTGTAAGTGTATTTTTGGGGTCTAAAAGGACTACGTAGTCTATTTTACATTATTCCTTATGGGGATAAATTCGTTTGGTAATGGCACTTGAACAGCATTCTGGAACGAAAAAATATCGTAAACCGGGGTACCACTGTATATATAGTGGTCCCTCGGTTTTCGGTCATCTCCAAACTCGAACATTTTTGTAAGTGTATTTTGTAAGTGCTTTTGTAAGTGTATTTTGGGGTCTGAAATAGACTAACCTACGTGACATTATTTCTTAAGAAGTAAATTTGTTCGGTAATGGCACTTGAGCAGCATTCTGGAAAGAATTTTCGGCGAAAACCGAGGGTCCACTGTATATACATTTACTTATATTTATTGAAAAGTTGCAAGCATCTGGAAGATATGGAGGATGACAGGGGCAGGGTGTTAGTGGTTGGAAGGGGAATCCCCCTCCAAAAGGACTTCAGGTAACAAGTCCCTCTCTGGGGTTACTTCCCTTCTTGGTGTTTTAATGAAGTACAACATGGCTCTGTCACTGAAGTGGTTGCACAGAAGGCTCATTTCAGCTTGCTCAGGGTGGTGTTTCTCAACAAAACTTTGCACATCGTTCCACTTGGAACAAATTTCCTTAAGCACTGAAGAAGGCACCTCCTCTCTCTCTCCCTCCTCCTGTGAAGCAATAACCTCAGCTGTGGTCTGTTGCTGTTCCAGAAGAAGCTCTTGCAGCTTCATCTGGAGTGGTGTTCCTCAATCTCTTTACCACTGGGGTGCCACTAGGAAGCTTCTTTGGAC
>WNWK01008476.1:0-84280 GCA_009830355.1 Cherax destructor | reverse complement strand
GACGCTTCTAATTTTATATCTTGTCCCTGTTCACCTGGCAAGCAAGAAGGAAACTGTGTGTTAGTCGACTAGTATGGGTTGCATCCTGGAGGACAAGATTGAAGAACCCGAATGGAAATATGACGGACCTCGATGACGCACTGACTTTCTTTGGTTATCTTGGGTGGCTAACCCTCTTATAGCTCTTGTTCCCGCATCGTAACTTTTAAGTATGTGACATCGGTTAGGTTTGTTATATCTACTCTGGAGTTCCTTGTGTTTCCTCCGTTCATTGACGTTATTCATCCCTCCTTCATGTTGTCCCTTGTCTCACCTGGGATTGAAATTTCTTGCAACATCTACTTGTTCTTCTTATAATTCTGGCAGAGTCTATCATTACTTAAGAGCATAAGAAAGAAGGAACACTGCAGCAGGCCTACTGGCCAATGCTAGGCAGGTCCAAGTCTCCTACCGGATTAAGCCAATGCCCCAACCTAGTCAGGTCAGGTCACATTCACTTAAGGAAGGAGCACGGCATCTGACCTAGGAGCACAAGCTAGTCAAATCCAACTCACACCCACCCGCACCCACTCATGTATTTATATAACCTATTTTTAAACCTGTAAAATGTTTTAGCAGGAAATGACAGAAATCGTACACCAACTGCAATCATTTCTGGAGTGGAACCACAGTCAATGGCCTCCACTCCAGAACAACAGATAAAAGGGGTAAAGGGAAAAAATATAACCCCCCCCCCATACCACCAATCCGACGACACCATCTTTGAAAAATATACGGGCCCCCAAAGCCAGCGACGAACAACAAAATACCTTACACCGTGGACTGCTTACAGAGTCAAATGCAATGTTTGCGGCTTTCACAGAGACCCACATAAAGGATCACTTGGACAATGAAATATGGATCCCGGGCTACAACCTATACAGATGTGACAGAGTGAACAGGTAAAAGAGGGGGGGTTGGCCTGTATATCACAGAGTCACTTATATGGTCAGAACTACTAAATGCCTCAAATGATGTAGTTGAAATTTTAGCAGTAAAGATCGAGAATCAAAACCTGGTCATCGTGGTTGTATACAAGCCTCCGGATGCAACATCCCAACAATTCCAGGAACAGCTTCTGAAAATTGACCACTGTCTGGAAAACTTTCCAGCTCCTTCCCCCAGCATCTTGCTCCAGGGGGACTTCAAACTAAGGCACCTAAAATGGAGGAATATTGCAAATAATGTGGTAGCAGAGATAACACCATGAGGCAGCTCAGATGAAAACTCGCACACACACACGAGCTTTTAAATCTCTGCACCAAATTCACCTTAAACCATGCAAATAATAGAGCCTACAAGATAGGAGAATAAGCGAGACCTCATCTTCACTAACAATGATGATCTGATACGAAATGTCATAATATCAAAAACAATATACTTAGATCAAAATTTAATAGAGGTCCAGACATGTATGCGGGGGGCCCCAGACCGACAAAATGTGATCAGTGGCGAGGGAGCCTTCACCAAATTCAACTTCAATAACAAAATCATAAGGTAGGACCAAGTTAACCAAGTCCTAAATGATATATACTGGGAAGATAGCTTAAGCATCTCAGATCTTAACATATATCTAGAAATAAATTAACTCTGTGGCACTTGAGGTTTGCTCAAGGCAAATTCCCTTAAGGAAAAGGAGGAGAAGATGTAAACTAGAAAGAGAAAGGCGCTCCCTACACAGGCGAAGGCAAAGAATAACAGAGCGGTTACAAGGAAATGAGTGAGCTACTAAAGTCCCAGTATGATTCAGTTTTTAGCGAGCCGCTAACCAGACTGAAAGTCGAAGACCTAAATTATTTTTTTATGAGAGTGCCACAGAGCTTGGTAGACGCAAACCTATCTGACATTATCCTGACGCCAAATGACTTCGAAGAGGCGATAAATGACATGACCATGCACTCCGCCCCAGGCCCAGACTCATGGAACTCCGTGTTCATCAAGAACTGCAAGAAGCCCCTATCACGTGCTTTTAACATCCTATGGAGAGTAAGCATGGACACTAGGGTCGTCCCGCAGTTACTAAAAACAACAGACATAGCCCCACTCCACAAAGGGGGCAGTAAAGCACTGGCAAAGAACTACAGACCAATAGCTCTAACATCCCATATCATAAAAATCTTTGAAAGGGTTCTAAGAAGCAAGATCGCCACTCATCTAGATGCCCATCAATTACACAACCCAGGGCAGCATGGGTTTAGAGCAGGTCGCTCCTGTCTGTCCCAACTACTCGACCACTACGACAAGGTCCTGGATGCTTTAGAAGACAAACAGAATGCAGATGTTATATACACAGACTTTGCAAAAACCTTTGACAAGTATGACCATGGTGTAATAGCACACAAAATGCGTGATAAAGGAATAACAGGAAAAGTTGGTAGATGGATCTATAATTTCCTAACAAATAGAACACAAAGAGTAGTAGTCAACAGAGTAAAGTCTGAGGCGGCTACGGTTTACTTGGAGTTTACCTGGAGAAGGTTTCGGGGGTCAACGCCCCCGCGGCTCGGTCTGAGACCAGGCCTCATGGTGGATCAGGGTCTGATCAACCAGGCTGTTACTGCCGGCCGCACACAAACTGACGTACGAACCACAGCCCGGTTGGTCAGGTACTGACTTTAGGTGCCTGTCCAGTGCCTTCTTGAATGAAGACAGCCAGGGGTCTATTGGTAATCCCCCTCATGAATGCTGGGAGGCAGGTTGAACAGACTTGGGCCCCGGACACTTAATGGTGTTGTCTCTCAATGTACTCGTGGCCCCCCTGCTTTTCATCCGGGGAACGTTGCATCTCCTGCCGAGTCTTTTGCTTTCATATTGAGTGATTTTCGAGTGCAGGTTTGGTACCATTCCCTCCAGGGCCTTCCAAGTGTATATTATCATGTATCTCTCTCGTCTGCGTTCCAGGGAATAAAGATCGAGGACCTTTAACCGTTACCAGTAATGTAGGTGCTTTATTGTACTTATGTGTGCGGTGAAAGTTCTTTGTACACTCTCCAGGTCTGCAATGTCGCCAGCCTTGAAGGGGGCCGTTAGTGTACAGCAGTATTCCAGCCTAGAGAGAACAAGTGATTTGAAGAGTGACATCACGGGCTTTGCGTCCCTAGTTTTGAAGGTTCTCATTATCCATCCTATCATTTTCCTAGCCGATGAGGTAAATACATTGTTGTGGTCTTTAAAGGCGAGATCCTCTGACATTATCACTCCCTAGTCCTTCACATTTCTTTTTCGCTCTATTGTATGGTTAGAATTTGTCGTATACCTTGATACATTTTTTATTTCCTCAAGTTTTCCATGTCTGAGTAGTTGAAATTTCTCCTCGTTGAACTTCATATTGTTTTGAGTGGCCCATTTGAAGATTTGGTTGATGTCCGCTTAGAGTATTGCAGTGTCTTCAATGGAGGTCACTGCCATAGCAATGGGAGTGAGTACTGTGCCTTGTGGAACAGAGCTTTTCACCGTTGCTGCCTGGGACTTTACTCTGTTTACTATTAATCTCTGTGTTCTATTTGTCAGAAAGTTTTAGATCCATCTACCAACTTTTCCTGTTATTCCTTTATCACGCATTTTGTGTGCTATTACGCAGTGGTCACACTTGTCGAAAGCTTTTGCAAAGTCTGTGTATTTTGTTTATTCTCAACAGCATCCAGGACCCTGTCATAGTGGTCCAGAAGCTGGGACAGGCAGGAGTGGCCTGCTCTAAACCCGTGTTGCCCTAGGTTGTGTAACTGATGGGTATCTAGGTGGTTGGCGGTCTTGCTTCTTAGAACCCTCTCAAAGATTTTTATGATATGGGATGTTAGTGCTATCGGTCTGTAGTTCTTTGCAATTTATTTACTGCCACCCATGTGGAGTGGGGCTATGTCTGTTGTTTTTAGTGTGTATGGGATGACCCCTGTGTCCATGCTCCCTCTCCATAGAATGCTGAAGGGACGCGATAGGGGCTTCTTGTAATTCTTGATGAACACGGAGTTCCATGAGTCTGGGCCTGGGACAGAGTGCATAGGCATGTCATTTATTGCCTTATCAAAGTCTTGTGGAGTTAGAATAATTTCCGAGATTTTTTAAATGACCAAATTTTGTGTTTCGTTCATAAATAATTCATATGGATTGTCGTCCCTTAGTCTGGACAGCGGGTCGCTGAACACTGAGTCGTATTGGGACTCTAATATCTCACTCATTTCTTGGCTGTCATCTGTGTATGTCCCATCTCACCTAAGCAGAGGCCCAATACTGGATGTTGTTTTTCCCTTATATTTGGCATGAGAAGAAGTATTTTGTTTTTGTTTTCAATTTCCTTTATGGCTTGTAGTTCTTCCTGTGATTCTTGTCTCCTGTATGATTCATTCAGTTTAAGTTCGATATTTGCAATTTCATTGACCAGTGCCTCTCTACGTATTTCCGATATATTGGCCCCTCTCAGCAGCTCTGTAACTCTTCGCCTTCGTCTGTGCAGGGAGCGTCTCTCTCATTCTAGTTTACATCTTCTATTTCTTTTTCTTAATGGACTGTGTCTTGAGCAGATCTCAAGAACCACAGAGTTCATTTTTTCAAGGCAACTGTTCGGATCCGTGTTGTTTATGATATCTTCCCAGCATGTTTGATTTAGGACATGGTTGACTTGATCCCATTGTATGTTTTTGATATTGAAATTGAATTTTGTGAAGAGACCTTCATGACTGATCACATTTTGCTGGTCAGGAGCCCTGTGCATACATGTATGTACCTCTATTATGTTGTGATCGGAGTGTATTGTCTTTGATACGGTTATATTACGTATCAGATCGTCGTTGTTAGTGAAGATGAGGTCCAGCGTATTTTCTAGTCTTGTAGGCTCTAATATTTGCTGGTTTAAGGTGAATTTGGTGCAGAGATTTAATAGTTCGTGTGTGTGAATTTTCATCTGCGCTGCCTCCTGGGCTGATCTCTGCTAAAGCATTGTTTGCTATACTCCTCCATTTTAGGTGTCTCAAGTTGGAATCTCCTAGTAGTAAGATGTTTGGGGCAGGAGGTGGGAGATTTTCCAGACAGTGGTCAATTTTCAAAAGCTGTTCCTGGAATTCCTGGGAAGTTGCATCTGGAGGCTCGTATACCACCACAATGACAAGGTTTTGGTTTTCAATCTTTACCGCCAAAACTTCAACTACATCATTTGAGGTGTTTAGTAGTTCTGAGCAAATGAGCGACAAGAACAAAGAATTTGTAATTACGATTCACCAAAATAAATTATGTAAAAGAAAAATAAATAATATTGGATTAACTCTGCATTAATAAAATGATAGAACTCACTGGATGAAAAAAAGAATCTCACTGGACTTTGCCTAATTAAATTAATTCGTTTAAACATACAAAAAGTGATTACTGGAACTTTAATTAATATCAGTGGTAAGTTGTCTTTACTCTCCAAATTTAAGGGAATTTTTTAAAACAATAAAAGTATGAAGTCATGAAAAAATTAAGGAATAGTTATAATAATATCCATTAATTTTTAAAGGGGTGGACCGGTAAGCCAGCGGAAGGCCTCGGTCAGATGACCAAAAGCTCCAGCTGTGGGTCATCATATCACTAAGACCCGCGTCAGGAAACACTCGTCCTGTTTCCTGACAAACCTAACCTAATCTAAATGCAAAAATTTAAGGAAATTGTTCAGTATCTTCGTATTAATGATAAAAATGTAATTATACTTGAAAAGAAACATCGCTAAGAATAAACACACAAATATTAATGTTCGATTACGAAATATTAAATCAAATGGGAAACTGGAATAAATGTAAATGAAATTACTGCACCGAAAACTGTGAAATATTACGCAAAAATAAAATAAATTTTAAAACAAACACAAAAATATGAAATAATGGAGAATGTTTCAAAAAAAAAAAAAATGTAAGTGAGCACTTTAGACACATACACGAATTACACAGTCAAAATATCTAGAATTAATGTAATTAATCTAGCACCTCCTAGAATACAACAGACAATACGTATATCGCTTCCCTGTTTTAGCATCAGCCAATATTGCACCAAAACTTCTCAAGGTTATAATATTCCGGAAGAGCGCTAAACTCGCTGGGCTTCATCCCGCAGCATCCTCTTTTCCATAGTTTGGTCAAATTAGTGGCATCAAAATTTATTTTAATCCATCAAACAATAATTTAGGAAAGTAATTTTTCTGAAATTTACATATATAAAATTTCAATGTCTTTAATTTTGTCTGGCGAAAAGTGTTTCTCCTGTATATACAAGAAATATATATCGTTATTCAGTCTGAACACAAGTATATCTGAAGATTGGTACATCACATTGGCTTTAATAATCCTGATATTATTCACTACATATAGTCTAGAAAATAGTGGGTGAACCTAAAAGTAATTGTAATAGAATTTCTCTCAACGAATTCTTATAATATAACTTGAAGGATAATAATAATAATAATAATAATAATAATAATAATAATAATAATAATAATAATAATAATAATAATAATAATAATAATATCTTTATTTCTACCAGTACATGTACAGGATATACAGACCATAGCTGACATCAATGACATACTACTATATAGAAAGCCCCTTGTTATGCTGAGCATTTTAAGCAAATTAGGTAAATTTTACCCCAGGATGCGACCCACACCAATCGATTAACACCCAGGTACCCATTTCACTGATATATAGCCAACATAGACAACCAGTGGAAGGAAACACGCCCAGTGTTTCTGTCCTCGAACCTGGACCCTCACCGTGTGAAGCGAGAGTTTTAGCCACCAGGCAAAGATGATGCCACACTGTGTATTCCTCTTAAGCAGTGTGGTAAGTCAATATGGCCGCCAGTCCAATATGGCTGAAATTCCATTATGCCTCCCATTCCAACATGGCTGTCATTCCATTATGGCTGCCATTCCAATATGGCTACCATTTTAATATGGATGTCATTCCATTATGGCTAACATTCCAGAATGGTTTCCATTCCAAGACGGCTGCCGTTCCAATATAGCTGCCATTCCAATATGGCTGCCATTCCAATATGGCTGCCATTCCAATATGGCTGCCATTCCATTATGGCTGTCATTCCAACATGACTGCCATTCCAACATGGCTGCCATTCCAACATGGCTGCCATTCCAACATGGCTGCCATTCCAACATGGCTGCCATTCCAACATGGCTGCCATTCCAACATGGCTGCCATTCCAACATGGCTGCCATTCCAACATGGCTGCCATTCCAACATTGATGCCATTCCAATATGGTTGCCATTCCATTATAGCCACCTCATGGAGACCAGGTTTTACTTTTTGCATTTTTCAATTTAATATTACAAAAAAAAAACGTGAATTTGACTCATTATAAAAAAAAAACAAAAAATTGAAATTGCGTTTCTAACATTGTTTTTTTTTTATTTCAATTTTTTATATAGTTTTGAATAAGTTTATTAAAGTTAATGACTATTTTTACACAAAAATATGTTAAATGATATTGATAACACAAAAACTCTTTTGATGATAAATATTAAAAAAAAATAAGTTGTGTCCCTAATACTTCAGTCTAACATAATTAGTCTTAAAGTTATACAGTGAAAATCAGTTAATATTGTTAGTAACACTGTTGTTATAGTATTCTGTCTTGTTTATTATTACTTCTGCTTGTAATAAAAATACATATGTAAATTTAAAATTTTACAAAATCAAAGTGCAAAATCATAGGCTCAAAATCAAAGTACTTTTATTTTTATATAAAGAAACTTTAAGTTTCACTAATGTGCCATGTCTGTCTGTGACACCAGGGCAGTCTGTACAAGAGGTGACACCAGGGCAGTCTGTACCAGAGGTGACACCAGGGCAGTCTGTACCAGAGGTGACACCAGGGCAGTCTGTACAAGAGGTGACACCAGGGCAGTCTGTACAAGAGGTGACACCAGGGCAGTCTGTACAATAGGTGACACAGGGCAGTCTGTACAAGAGGTGACACAGGGCAGTCTGTACACACACTCCTCCACACTTTTTTCTGCTACTTATATGTACATTGCAGTGTTGCACATTGAAGTATATTGCAGCTTTATTTAATAAAGTTTAGGAAATATTCAGGAGTCGTTGCTTTAGATACTTTTATCAGTTCTAACTTAACTTAAGGGGGTTTAATTCCCTTCTCATTCAACTCTACTCTTGATTATGATACTGGCAGCGTCCTCTGTTGGTGGCAGCGTCCTCTGTTGATGGCAGCGTCCTCTGTTGGTGGCAGCGTCCTCTGTTGGTGGCAGCGTCCTCTGTTGGTGGCAGCGTCCTCTGTTGGTGGCAGCGTCCTCTGTTGGTGGCCACGTCCTCTGTTGGTGGCCACGTCCTCTGTTGGTGGCCACGTCCTCTGTTGGTGGCAGCGTCCTCTGTTGGTGGCAGCACCTCAAGTTTTACATGAAAAGATTATTTTGCTGCTTTTCCTATGAATATTCGCAGTCAGATTTGATTTAGTGTTTGGCCTGGTCTTCCAGGATAAAATATTGCTGAAGCATCGTGTCCAGCAGAGTGATTAATCTCCTGGGATCTACCTGATTCACTGAAGCTGAAAGCTTATGTGCCGAAGCTTCCATTTAGTTAATCATTGTAATGTTACAGCTTTATCTTATTGAGAAGAGTTTAGAAATGGTATCACAGCCGAGTATCGCCTGGGCTAAAACCATTTTCATACTGATAAATTCACCAAGTTTTTTTTTCTGTCATAGACAAAGACATCTTTGTAGTTCTTTATAGATGATGAACACACAAATAGTCAATAGATTACATTTTCACATAATGAATCAAAAGAGTCAATAGATCCGTGTCTTCTACAAGGACTGTGGTTAGTGTGGTACACTTACTAGCTGAAGCTACACTTTCCTAGAAAGTCAGGACGCCAGCATCACCTTCTGCTTGCTTAAAGAGACACCTTGCTACCAGCTGCTGATCAGAGATATGATATATAAATATTTGCTTATTTTCAGAATTGTCCAGAACTTGGTCTGTTTTTAGAACCACAGTGTTAATGGGCAAAAACTGCGCCTTTGGTTCCCCCGTACATTTTATGTCTATTGTAACCCTGATATTTAGTAGATACATTTCCATAGTCCCATCAAACACCATAGTTGCCTTGTCATATTTTCTCTGGATACATTCTACGTAAGTTATAAGAACGCCTTCAAAACTTTGTTTCTGACCCCAGGGTAAACGATGTAGTAAAGAACCATCATCAATAACAAAATGTACTCGTCTTGGCGCATTCATATTATTGCCTAGACTGCGTATACAGTTCAATAACTGAGACTTGTGCTTCCCTCGTAAGTTCTTATTTATCAAATATGGAACCTAGAAAATTCCATAATTTATATATGAGCAGTTCCTGCGTATCAAGACCACTTGTCTGAGCACATAGCAACAAGCGCTGGAGCCAGAGTTCAGGTTCAATGACAAATGATCAATATGCTTGATCAATATGCTAAGTTTTGATTGGATTCACTCAGCGCTGTATAATCTTGATGGGTTTAGCACTTGGTTTAATAATAATATGAATAATAATAATAATAATAATAATAATAATAATAATAATAATAATAATAATAATAATAATAATAATAATAATAATAATAATAATAATAATAATAATAATTGTTTTTACGTATTTGTTCCTTTTGTTGAATTCAGTAATCGTCATGTCAATCATTTCAAGCAGTATACTGTAACAAAAATCTTCATGCATATCTGGGTTGACATCTTTGTCAGAAATAATATCACTGTCAACATATCAAGCTGCAATACAAATTAAAAAACTCTCTCTGTGTCTTTATCCTCTGGTTTAATTCTTGCAGTTGTCATGGTCACATGTCACTCTTTGTGTAACAAACACCAGTAAACTCCTGCAGTGAGTTGTTTTTCTGGGCACATATGAGGTATGACTTCCATGTGTCAACACACCAAGTCCTTGACACTTCTCATCACAACTTGTTCAATTATTATGATTGCTTGCAATCTGAACCTGCCAGTTTCCAGTTCGTTGCTTTAATGAAGTTTCTTAGAATCTCCACCATTCACGTACATTGTAACCATAACCGTGTTGCCCCTAAAAGTTTCCCACTCATCTGTGAGACTTCAGCTTGGACGTAATTCGTTGAACAACTTCTAAGGGAAAATCTTAAGGAGAGATTTCGTCAGTTAATAGTCCATCAACAACGAATGGGCTCTGGTTAATTCGTCACTACCTCCCTCGTCCTGTAACCATGGTGCTTTCCTTGTTAGAATTGTGTTGAGCATAGAATACATGATCAGCTGACTGCGAATGGTCCTTGTAGCTGCTTTTCCTTAAAGCATGTATTTCACAGCATTTTCAGAGCAGTATATTATTTCAGGAATTTCACCCAACCCTGACCCAGTCATCACAAATGCAATGCTTTACAGCTCATCATCGTGTGATGGCCAAAAACCTAAGTATAACTTTCCTTACAGGGCTGTTCTATGGTTTATTAAAAATTCCTAGAGCTTCAGCTCAGTTTTGGTCTCATTACTACAGAATGGTTATAGATTCATTGGAGAACATACAAAGAAGAATGACTAAAATGATTTACAGTATAAGAAATCTCCCGTATGAAGATAGACTTAGAGCGTTGAATCTCCACTCTCTGGAGAGACGTAGAATGAGGGGAGATATCATCGAGGTGTACAAGTGGATGATGGGCATAAACAAAGGAGATATTAATAAAATACTGAGGATATCGAACCAAGTAAGAACCAGAAATAACGGATTTAAATTGGATAAATTTAGATTTAGAAAGGACATAGGCAAGTACTGGTTTTCGAACAGAGTTGCAGATGCGTGGAACAATCTTCCGATTAGGGTGATAGAGGTTAGGACCTTGGGTGGCTTTAAAAAGAGATTGGACAAATATATGAGTGGGAGGGGCTGGGTTTGATTGGTGTCGTGAGTACGGGAGTAAATTCTTAGGTAGTGGTGGTTTTGATAAGGACATGCCTTGTATGGGCCAGTAGGCCTTCTGCAGTGTTCCTTCATTCATATGTTCTTATGTTCTTTAAAGAAAAGAGGCTGATGAAATGTGATAACAGATATGTGACCATATCAGCTAACATTATCAGCAACAAAATATAAAGTTGATAAGATGCAGTTTTATTTGTGTATTGCATATCAATCAGTGAAAAGAAGGCAAGTGTTGTTTACCCAGGATGCTCGCCATCATGATGTAGTTGGTATATACTCTGCCAACCACTGACTCATGTTCTAAGAAGACCTGAAATATTTCACTAGATATCCTTATTAGCACTGGGGTCAGAATATTGAATTAATTTAGCGGATAAATATTTTAAGAATCGCATCTCATTGTGACGGGTAAGTTTCGACAGGTATGTGACGGGTAAACTTCGACAGGTATGTGACGGGTAAGCTTCGACAGGTATGTGACGGGTAAACTTCGACAGGTATGTGACGAGTAAACTTCGACAGGTATGTGACGGGTAAACTTCGACAGGTATGTGACGGGTAAGCTTCGACAGGTATGTGACGGGTAAACTTCGACAGGTATGTGACGAGTAAACTTCGACAGGTATGTGACGGGTAAACTTCGACAGGTATGTGACGGGTAAGCTTCGACATGTATGTGACGGGTAAGCTTCGACATGTATGTGACGGGTAAGCTTCGACAGGTATGCTTCCCAGCTTCTTCACATCTTCAGGTGAAATGAAATATTATTTAATCACTGTTGTTATTTTAGCTGCAACTGTGACATTTCATTCCATGAAATGACCTATGGCCAACAAGAGTGATAATATTATGCTCTATATTGTCACCTACATATTCAATAGAACAGTCACGACGGAATCCAGGTATGCTAGCACCTGTGGAGGCTGCAGCAGATAAACGTTGGAAACTCTGTACTTCTACATATAAGCATGAGATTCACATTTGATGCATTGTGTCAACCAGAAATCTGGAACGTGTGTTATTACGTAGTTGTCCTGCCAACATTGTAATTGGGCAGTTAGACCTAAGGGATAATTCCTAACCTACTGAAGCCACTTTTCTATTCTTGCATTTTTCCAGAAACAAGTTTAGTCAGTAGGATACGTAAAATCTCAGGGATGAAATTTACATAACTTTCAACATTACAAATACATTCAGCTGAAGCGTATGGTACAGGACTGATTGCAATATCCTTGACATCTTCTTGAATAATTTCAGATGCGGCTGAAATTATACTGCTCTTGACTTCTTGGTTATCTTTGAAGGTATTACTGTGACACTCATTCAGAACTCTTGCAGCTGTAGTTTTAAACGTAGTACCATTGGCTGTTCCAGCTATTTTATCATTTCCAATATGTCCAGCAGGTTATTTCCCTTTTAAGGTTCTGTAACAAAATGATTTAGAAACAGTCCTGAAGTATCTCTAGGAAGTCGTTAGACTCTAAATTCTCAGTCAAAGAAATACAGTTAATTTGACAATTAATTGACAATTAATTTAGCGATTAATTGATAATTAATTTAACAATTAAGTGACAATTAATTTAACAATTAATTGAAAATTAATTTAACAATTAACTGATTATTAAGTTCATTAATTGACAATTAATTTAACAATTAATTGGAAAATAATTTAACAATTAATTGATTATTAATTTCATTAACTGACAATTAATTTAACAAGTAGTTGACAATTAATTGGCAATTAATTTAATAATTAATTGTCAATTGTTAAATTAATTGACAACTAATTGACTTTCTAGATATACTTCAGGACTGTTTTCAAATCAGTTTGTTACAGAACCTACAAAGGGAAATAACCTGCTTGATAACTAACTGACAATTAATTTAACACTTAATTGACAATTAATTAACAGTTAATTGACAGTTAATTTAACAATTAGTTGTCAATTAGTAAATTAGTCAATTGTAAATTAATTTTACAATTGTTAAATTAACTTACAATTAATTTAACAAAATTGCCCCAAAGAAGTCTCATCCATTTGTCCCTATCCAAGCGTAAGGGATTCTATAATGTATATCACACCTAAAATTAATTTTTCATACTCGTACGAAAATTCTACCTAGACAGACTTTATATGTATTCTTTCAGACTTTAAACCCGTTTATATGCAGCAGTTCACACAGTGCCACTCCACCTCCCTACCTGTTCCTTCTATCAACGTGTAACAACTTAAATCCCTGAAAGAGACTTTCAGCAGGAATGTTCTGATTCTTCATATTAAACCACGTCTCAGTTATGGCAAACATGTCAATGTTACCCCCACTTGCAACACGTCTCAGTTTTGGCAAACATGTCAATGTTACCCCACTTGCAACACGTCTCAGTTTTGGCAAACATGTCAATGTTACCCTACTTGCAACACGTCTCAGTTATGACAAACATGTCAATGTTACCCCACTTGCAACAAGTCTCAACTCAGCCATCTTGTTTCTAGCACTACGACTATTTGTATAAGACAAATCTGGTGCACCATTTTCTTCTATCTCAGTCAGTTCTGTGGCTAAACCTGCATAAGTTCCCGCACACAGAGCCTTTTTAGCGTTGCAATTTAATCCTATGGTTTTAAAGGGTTAGCGAGTCTTACCCAAGTTCTGTGTGCGGTCTTATTGGTAGTCTTGTCATTGTAGTGTGATCTCTTTTAGCAATGGTCAGTGGAGTTGATGGGGCCTTGTTTGTTTGTTTGTGAAGAGTGTGATGGACCTTTGTGTCCAAAAGTGGTTTGGGGTGCATAAAAAATCGAAGGACCAAGATGAGTATCATCAGGGAGTGGAAAGGGCTGCAGTTTCTTATCATGTAAAAACAAGGTGGACCAGGGAAGAGGAGCATGTCCTGGCAAGATCAGAGTAAAGAATAACCAGGGAAGCAACAAATGCCGGCCAGCAAGTTACAGCTGGAATGAATTTAATGTTACACTGGATTCATTCCCATAGGTAGGTCTCTGGAGTCTGTTAAGGAAGTGTACCAGCTACTAGTTGATAGTAGGTCAATTATTGTCAGAACCTCGGAGTGCAGAGGATGGGAAGTGTATCACCTTACAGCTTGTTGCTGAAGGTGATACTGGTATGGGGGATGGCAATAGTAATAGTAACGGTAATGGAAATAGAAATGTGATTGTTCAAGGCTCTCACAATGTGTACATACCTACGGTACAAACATTGATACAACATGCACTAAAGTCAATAACATGACACACGCGAACACATGCGTAAGACTGCAGAACATTATACATAATGTTGCAGACTGTGTAGAGGTTATGTTATTGGGATGGGGGCTGATGGTTGATTAAATAATAGAGAATTAATTAAAAATAAATTGGAGCTTATTACTAACGAATTATTGACGTTAGTTAATAATGACAGCCTGATAGAAAGGAGGTGGAAGGAGAGCTCAAAATATCGGAGGAAATCCGAGAGCACACAAGTTAATACTTGAAGACCCTCTGTGGCATCAACAACTGCCTATTGACCTCACTGAGATTAAGAAAACCGTTAGAGACTCAAATACAACTTCAGCTCTACGTCCTGACGGTTGGAAGTTGAAGGATTTGAAGTTAGTCACAGAGCAACTATGAGTTGACTTATTCAAAATGTGGTTCCCTGCTGGATATCTACCTAAACAACTGAGAACATCTAGAAAGGTGTTACTCCCCAAAGTTGACAGCTCTGAAAATCCGGGACAGTATCTACCTATTACAATTTCAAGCATCATAGTGAGAGTATTTCACAGGTGCGTGAGGCGGATTCCACTTCACCAAGCACAGAAAATTTTCCTTCCCATAGATGGGTTGGAGAAGAATGTTATGCTACTTGATGCTATCTTGAGCGACAGCAGGAGCGGTGTAAAACCCTTGATTTTAGATGGTTTTGGATGTAAAGAAGGCGTATAATTCAGTGAATTTCGTCTGTTACGACGTTATTACAAATACACAATGTCTCGGATGGGGTAATTAAATACAAAATGTCCACCTACTTAGGAGCCTCAATAACGGTTCATGGGAAGCAAGACTTGATAATACAGGGGTAAAACAAGGCGAACCCCTGTCTTGCGTTCTATTAAATATCGTTATGAATGAAACCCTGGTATCACTTGATAAAGGATGTGGATGGTTATTATCAGGCTGTGTGTGTACTGGCTTTCACTGATCATGTGGTGTTGGTTGCTGAATCTGAAGTTGGTTTTGAGATGCAGTTGAAGACTTTAATTGAGATGCTGCGACATCCAGGCCTCAGGTAAACACTCAAAGATGTACAACTCCAATAATTAAATCTACACCAAAGAAAAAGAAATGGCATGTGGATACACTAGCGAAAACGGAGTTTCTGTGGAATCCCTGAAACCTACAGCGGTATATAAATACCTGGGGATGAACTATTCATCAACCGGAAGGGGGAGATCAGCTATAGATAAATTATAAGAGAGAATAAATTCTTTTGATAAAGTACCAGTAAAACCACAACAAAAACTGTACATCCTAAATAAACACCTACAGTGCCATGGTACTGGGGGGCGGGGGGGGATGGGTCACAATACTCTGAAAGCGTCGGACAGACTTGTAAGGCAAAATTTAAGGAAGTAAGTGTATTTTATGCACCAGATGTTGCTGGTGGTCTTGGGAAGAGTCTTGGGAAGAGGAAAAGTTGTACTAACTATGAAAAAACGACGATAAAGAGTGGAGAAATGCCCTAGTGGACTCCCTGGACAGTGCAAGCCTTACGGACCACTATTTAGTTCCCCAGGTACATCTGGGATATCGAGCGGGAGAAGTGTGATGAGAGGCGCCAGTTACATCGACCCCTTAATTAAAGATGAAGCATAATTTAATGCCAACAAAAAAGCAGAAACCTCTGGAAAGGAGACACCAAAATGTGTTTTGTGATGGATATCAGCAGAGGGAATATTTCCTTGGCGCATGTTCTACTCGTGTACCGGAGAGCACATGGTCAATGCGTAAAGCATGATGATGTTATGGTTGCCATAGCTACAGATTGCTCTAGGGAAAAACATGCAGTTATTAAAGAACCACACATTACAGCTGGAAATGAAATAAGAAAACCAGATTTAGTGGTATGTGACATGCATAACATGAAGGCGTACGTTCTGGATGTGAAAATCTGGAGTGACTCCGGTGTAGCTACTATGGCAGATCAATATCGGCAGAAAACCAAGTATTATGACACAGGTCAAATTAGACAATGGGTTGGTAGATGAGCAACGCAACAGCCACTTATACAAGATCATTTAGACAATAGACAATATTGTTGGACCCACTCAGGAAGCACCTCCCATAACTCCTGACAGTGTCATGTTTGCAGCAGTAATAATAACATGGACAGATGCGATGTCTCTGGCTTCCTATTCCATTCTAAATAAAGAACTTCGAAAAGGTGCCTCCCATATAGAGCTGTACGTGATAAAGGTCATCGATGGGTCTATAATTCAGTGGCAAATGCACAATAGGTGGGGTGGCCATAGAGCCGTTTAGCCCCATCTCAGTATCAACATATGGGCTGGCCTTGGAGCCATTTAGCCCCAAGAGTGCCATCTGCATGCATGGTGGTGTGGCTGCGTGCATGGTGGTGTGGCTATGATCATGGTGGTGTGGCTGTGAGCATGGTGGTGTGGCTGTGTGCATGGTGGTTGGTGGTGTGGCTAGTATGCTGTTTAGCCCCATTGAGTGATTCACATTGCCCTGGCTGGAGAGGCCTAAGAGATGGGCCAGCTGTCCCTACTCCAAAGGATAACAAAAATAGTAGCAATAATAGAGGAAAGTAGGGGAAGACATAGTAGAAGTAGAAGTGGGATCAGTTTTAGGACAAGAAAAAGGAGCAGTGCAGAGAAGGTTAGAGACAACAAAGGGTAGGACCAACAATGCAGGGAGGGTGGGGAACTGACTTATAGAATACTCTTAGGCAAAAAGCAAGGAATAATTATAATGATGATGATGATAATAATAATAATAATAACAATTATACAATACAAAATTCGGTAATAAAAGAGAAGATATCAGATCGGAAGGAAGGAATTAAAGGAAGTGAATGTGTTCAGATATTTGGGATTAGATTTGTCATTGGACGAGTCTATGAAAGATGAGGTGAACCATAGAACTGACGAGGGAAGAATGGTTGGTGGTGGACTGATGCATCTGTGGAGATGAAGAACCTTATCCATGGGGGCAAAAAGGGCAATGTGCTTGATTACATTGGTACCATCACTCTTATATGGATATGAAGCATGGGTTTTAAACATTGCAGCAAAGTGAAGGCTGGAGGCGGTAGAGATGTGTCTGAGGGCATAGAATTCGTAGTTTGAGAATAGAGGTGCGGGGTTACTAAGAATATTGTCCAGAGAACTGAGGAGAGATTATTGAGGTTGTTTGGACATTTAGAGAGAATGGAGCAAAAAAACACTGATTTGGACACTAGCGAAATTTTATGATTTTTTTTATTAAGCTTACTCATAGGTATATTTTATCTAAAAAAATAGTTTTCATTAAAATCCTTGAAAATGTCTTGAATCGTCAAAACATGCAATAAAATAACGTTATATTTTTAATGTTTATAAATTATTTACATATTTTTAAAAAAAATCACATTAAAAATCTGTAGTAGAGACAAAAGGAGGGTAGAGTTGGTCCTAGGAAATGTAAGGGAGACCGGTTAACGGTTTTATATGCACCCTCGCATCAAGCTGGCATGTACGCGTGTGTTAGATAAGAGTGAATGGAAGCAAGAGGATTTTATAACTTTATGTGTTAGCAAGGTAACATTTACGAATACATTCAGGGATAGGGGTTAGCCGAGTAGACTCCTGGAGGAGGAAAGTACAGTGCCTTCACTCTGAAGGAGGGATGAAGATACTGCAGTTTTAAAGTCCAAGCGAGATGTAATGTCGGTGCGTCTCTGGCAACATGTTGATAGAATGAATGATGGTGAGTGTTTCTTCTATTCCGGGTTACTGTACCTCGAGGTGAGACGACATCATTGTCGCTTCGCGATCTGGGAAAGGTATCTCCACAATACATAACCAGTCCATTAGCCCTCAATACACGCATTTGCAATAGTGGATAGTGTGGCATATTAGATATTGCACTTAAATATTAGCATTGAAGATTTGAAGAGACTCAGAGAAGGCATTTACAAATCATCATAAGGAAACAGTAAATAGTAAATCTTATTCAAACCTTTCAGTAAGACCAATGAGACAAACCAATATCCTAAAATATACAAGCACATTAAGATTGACGGTGCTCAGAAGTTTCATTAGGAAGTAATTAGCATGCTAGAAGCCTATCAGATGCAACACCTAGAAATTAATCCATAATCAGCAGTATTTCAATTTTTCCAATATCTATCAAAAACGCAAATAGGGACCTGCACAGGTCAAAATCAATCCATACTTCCTAAAGAAGACTGACGAGCTTTTAATAAAGTACAAGACCTAAATTAGTTTGTAAGATTTGTGTACATAGCATCATATATTTAACAATTGCCTTGCCAGTAAACATATGTTACAAGTACATCAAAGAACATTAACTAGATTTACCCTTGGATAACCATATGATTGAAAGATGGTATGGTGATACCGACCAGATGATTGAAAGATGATATGGTGATACCGACCAGATGATTGAAAGATGGTATGGTGATACCGACCAGATGATTGAAAGATGGTGAGATGATACCGACCAGATGAATGAATCATAGTGTGATGATACCGACCAGATGATTGAATCATAGTGTGATGATACCGACCAGATGATTGAATCATAGTGTGATGATACCGACCAGATGATTGAATCATAGTGTGATGATACCGACCAGATGATTGAATCATAGTGTGATGATACCGACCAGATGATTGAATCATAGTGTGATGATACCGACCAGATGATTGAATCATAGTGTGATGATACCGACCAGATGATTGAATCATAGTGTGATGATACCGACCAGATGATTGAATCATAGTGTGATGATACCGACCAGATGATTGAATCATAGTGTGATGATACCGACCAGATGATTGAATCATAGTGTGATGATACCGACCAGATGATTGAATCATAGTGTGATGATACCGACCAGATGATTGAAAGATGAGTGGCTTCTTCTGTCCTAATACAGAGGTAACTAATGAGTGGCTTCTTCAGTCCTAATACAGAGGTAACTAATGAGTGGCTTCTTCAGTCCTAATACAGAGGTAACTAATGAGTGCCTTCTACAGTCCTAATACAGACGTAACTAATGAGAGGCTTCTTCAGTCCTAATACAGAGGTAACTAATGAGTGGCTTCTTCAGTCCTAAAACATAGGTAACTAATGAGTGGCTTCTTCAGTCCTAATACAGAGGTAACTAATGAGTGGCTTCTTCAGTCCTAATACAGAGGTAACTAATGAGTGGCTTCTTCAGTCATAATACAGAGGTAACTAATGAGTGGCTTCTTCAGTCCTAATACAGAGGTAACTAATGAGTGGCTTCTTCAGTCCTAATACATAGGTAACTAATGAGTGGCTTCTTCAGTCCTAATACAGAGGTAACTAATGAGTGGCTTCTACAGTCCTAATACAGAGGTAACTAATGAGTGGCTTCTTCAGTCCTAATACATAGGTAACTAATGAGTGGCATCTTCAGTCCTAATACAGAGGTAACTAATGAGTGGCTTCTACAGTCCTAATACAGAGGTAACTAATGAGTGGCTTCTTCAGTCCTAAAACATAGGTAACTAATGAGTGGCTTCTTCAGTCCTAATACAGAGGTAACTAATGAGTGGCTTCTTCAGTCCTAATACATAGGTAACTAATGAGTGGCTTCTTCAGTCCTAATACAGAGGTAACTAATGAGTGGCTTCTTCAGTCCTAATACAGAGGTAACTAATGAGTGGCTTCTTCAGTCCTAATACAGAGGTAACTAATGAGTGGCTTCTTCAGTCCTAATACAGAGGTAACTAATGAGTGGCTTCTTTAGTCCTAATACAGAGGTAACTAATGAGTGACTTCTTCAGTCCTAATACATAGGTAACTAATGAGTGGCTTCTTCAGTCCTAATACAGAGGTAACTAATGAGTGGCTTCTACAGTCCTAATACAGAGGTAACTAATGAGTGGCTTCTTCAGTCCTAATACATAGGTAACTAATGAGTGGCATCTTCAGTCCTAATACAGAGGTAACTAATGAGTGGCTTCTACAGTCCTAATACAGAGGTAACTAATGAGTGGCTTCTTCAGTCCTAAAACATAGGTAACTAATGAGTGGCTTCTTCAGTCCTAATACAGAGGTAACTAATGAGTGGCTTCTTCAGTCCTAATACAGAGGTAACTAATGAGTGGCTTCTTCAGTCCTAATACATAGGTAACTAATGAGTGGCATCTTCAGTCCTAATACAGAGGTAACTAATGAGTGGCTTCTACAGTCCTAATACAGAGGTAACTAATGAGTGGCTTCTTCAGTCCTAAAACATAGGTAACTAATGAGTGGCTTCTTCAGTCCTAATACAGAGGTAACTAATGAGTGGCTTCTTCAGTCCTAATACATAGGTAACTAATGAGTGGCTTCTTCAGTCCTAATACAGAGGTAACTAATGAGTGGCTTCTACAGTCCTAATACAGAGGTAACTAATGAGTGGCTTCTTCAGTCCTAATACATGGGTAACTAATGAGTGGCTTCTTCAGTCCTAATACAGAGGTAACTAATGAGTGGCTTCTACAGTCCTAATACAGAGGTAACTAATGAGTGGCTTCTTCAGTCCTAATACATAGGTGTTACAAAATGACACGATATCTATTAATAATAGACATCTCCAGTGAACACTAGAAAGGATAGCCCTTCTAGCATCCAGCCTGTTACTGGGCTTTTGCAACAAAGTCAGTATCCTGGTTCAGTTATCCGACATATTATATATTTTAAGAGGATTGCAACTGATAGGGTACTAACCAACGAAATATATTTAAAAGATTTATTAACAAAGTGAGAAAATCTAGGGTAGCAAAGCAAATCAAATATAAAGATATTAATTAAGATATCAATTAGGAGGTTAATTAGGAGGGTAGCTCCTACACTGCTCTCATATACAATAAGTCTGTGCTGAGGGCACATATATATATAAATGACTCAGAAGTACCATCAGGTACAATGTCAGTAATTACAATAATATATACAAATAAGAATAAATGTGTGTATGAGTGTGCTCCCGGTAACTCTAAGACTCGACTCAACCAGTGTACGACTGAACAACTCTAAAGCTATCTGCTCTAACAAACAGACAACCAGAACAGCTTGATTGTCCAGTAAAATGACCAATTCGCAGAACAGCATAGGTAACTAATGAGTGGCTTCTTCAGTCCTAATACAGAGGTAACTAATGAGTGGCTTCTTTAGTCCTAATACAGAGGTAACTAATGAGTGGCTTCTTCAGTCCTAATACAGAGGTAACTAATGAGTGGCTTCTTCAGTCCTAATACAGAGATATGTATGTATGAATAACGTTGGTCAAGACCGGGGCCCTGGTACGGGTCTCAATCTTGCGATGACCTGTCTCTGGCTCCCGAAGGAGAAAGGGTTCTGCAGTGTTGCAATGTATACTGCTTAAACACTGTTCTGGACAGTTCATCTGGTGCGTCTGTAATATAAACATTGGATCATATACATGTGCATGCTGGACGCATTAAACACGTATGTATGTATATTCAGAGATATGCATATGCATACATGCACTCCTAACTGTGGACACTCTATCGAGGAGGAGGATATGTCGTTTTCACTGGCAACAGCTTGTCTGGAGCATTGACTCCATGGTACACTAGGGTAGCCACAGTCCTCTCTGAGTCTTCTTCGGGAGAGGGCGTCAGTGCTAGTTGCCTGTGGAGTGTCTCAGTAACTTGGCACTCCAGGAGATAGTGTGTTAGGGGGCGCTGGACAACGTGCTGGCAGTGCTGGCACATCTTCTCTGCCTTATCTACCATCATCTTGGCTATGGGAGCCGATAGATGGCGGTACACTGCGCTCTGGACAAGCTTCTATCATATGGAGGGGGTTCTTCCTGAGTCGTTGCTCGGTACCACTGCTGAGATGGGGTATCACCTAGGACCTCCCCCATAAGTTCCATTACTCTGGCGGCCACCAGTTTGGTCTGGGGTAGGCTGATGGGGATGGTAATCCCAACATGTGGATAATCTGTGGCTGCCTTGGCCGCATCATCTATTGCCTCATTTCCCCGGATGCCAGCATGGCTGGGGATTCAGTTCAATGTCGATCTGTAATGAGGTGAACATTGTCCTGTGGTTGGGGATGGGAAAGTGCATTGCTTGCTGAGGTGGAGTCAACATGTATTACAGGTAGAAGCCGATGTCGTAAGACATGTGACAATGCGTGCTGAATAGCCACCAGATTAGCTTGATGGATCGTTCAGTGTTCAGGGAGTCGCCAACCTTGTGAGTGACCATTGTGGCACATGCCAGCTGCTACTCTCTTCCTTTCAGGGTCGACAAAACCATCTGTGAAATATACTGCACATGTGCGTCCCTCTGCCAGTGCCATGCTTGTCTCAACATGATTGCTGAGGGTGTCTTGACTGCAGAGACGCTTAGAGGCAGACAGTTGCATGGTGGATGATACACAGCAACAGGAAGGTCACAACTCTTCTCAAGGAGTAGTTGAATAGGCAGCAGGTTCCGCCCACCAGTAGAAAACGAACCAATCCAGGAGTAGTCCGTGAAGAGAGTTAGATCCTATGTCATGGTTGCCAATATCCGTCTTCTCAGTGGGGTAACTTGTTGCCGGTGCAGAATCGTGGCTACTTTGCAGGCGTTTATGTATATTACTCTGTCAGTCAGGGAAGGAAGCCGGTTTTCAAATTTGAGGCATATTGTGTTGGGCCAGATAGAGGCCCCAAGCATAGTTCTTATCGCCTGGTTTTGTACGACCTCCACCCTTTGCACCGTAGTCAATGAACGAGCGCACAGCTTGTATATAGTACAAGCGAAGTACTTGTTTGCTCGCCGCTGCACGGTGCCTCGTTATGGCTCTCATGACGTTGAGTCTGAGTAGAGCAGCACGGGATCTGACATACTCGGCCTGTTTCTGAAAGGTCAGTTTTTTATCAATGTAGATTCCCAAGTATAGATAGGAGCCTGTTCATTCAAGTTCTATATCCTGAATACGTAATGTATTCACAGGATCTGGTCCCTTGAACATCATTACAAGGGATTTCTCGGCGCTCTTGAGGCCTAGTTCGTTGGGAGACTGCATTATTAGGTCCAAAGCTTTCTGGGCCTGTCGCTCCAAATTGCCTTTCCCATTCACTACGAGTGCAAGATCATCAGCATAGCTGCGAAGCTGCGTACCACAATAAAAGGGAAACCTCACAAGTTCCTGCATAAGGTTGTTAAACATGGTAGGACTGAACACAACTCCTTGTGGCGCGCCCTTTTCCAGGGTTTTAATGATGAGTTGTATCCTTGGAAGCTGACGCAGGCCTGCCTGTCCCTGAGGTAGGACTCTATCCAGGCCAGGAGGCGTTCTTTGATCCCCTTCCGAGCTAGTATTGCTAGAATTGCTGTGGAGCTGGCTAGCTCAAATGCCTTCTTGAAGTCGAGGTAGACGGCGATTCAGAGATAACTAAGAAACGAATATATATAGTGCCAGGAGTCAGGTAGTAAGTCGCGTGAGGGTGGTAGTAGTAGTAGTAGTAGTAGTAGTAGAAGTAGTAATAGTACAGTTGTGGTGAGATGGATTGGGAATGACATGTCAACATCATGTTACAACTGTCTCCTGAATGGGTAATATTCAGTTGATTAGAAATTTGGATATAATATAACTTCCTGATTTTTTTATGGTATCGTCACTGACAGCAATTAGTGCAGCCTTTATACACCTTCGTCGTTGTCGTAAATATTCTTCCATTAATTAATGACTAATCTTGCCTTCATGAAGTGTCCAGCATCGTCCCTGGGTTGGACACGCGCATTTCTACTGTCATCTACTGTCATCACGGTTTTCCCTGATCCTAGTATCCAGAGATCTGGCTGTTTCCCCCACATAAAGTTTGTCACACACCCCACATGGTGAAGTGTATACTTCTGCACTCGTGACAGTCATTCTTGGGTTTTTATAATAGGTTTCTAATAGTAGTTGAAGAGCTGGTGGATATTTTAGCAAGTTTTCTGTCAAGTATTTTAAAAACAATAGTTGTAACGTCGCTGACCCTTAAAACTATGTTACTTGGAGGTTTCTTTTAACTGGACTGGTGTTAGTCTTGTTAAGGATGAGTGTCTCACGTTTCCTGCAACTATGTATAAAGTAGAGGGAAAGTATAGCGAACAATGGAAGAACAGGAGTAATGCTGGAAAGGGATTCCAGAGAAGCAATACATGAAGAAGACTGTTAAAGCAATGCTGGAAAAGCAGTTCCCGATGAGCTTCCGGAAGTATGAATATGAACTTAAGGATGACGTTTGCTCAGGAGTTTCTGCTGGCCAGAAGAGTTTCAATCAACACCTGAGAAAATATAAACAACATCTGAGTTAACGTAATTTACTGTCATTGTAGTTATACAAAAAATAATGTTTCTGTTAAAATCACTGTATAAAGTTTTAATTCTGTCATGTATATGATTTTATGGTTTTGTAACTAAAATGTATACTATATGCATAGATAATTGAACCATTCAAAAATCTTCTTACCATCAAATAAAACAAGTTGCTCAAATTAACTAGACCCAGGTTATTATTTTCTTTATTATTTTTTTTATTATTATTATTATTATTTATTTTATTATTATTATTATTATTATTATTATTATTATTATTATTATTATTATTGTAATTATTGCTATTATTATTTTTTTATTAACATGTTTATTATTATTAAATTGATGAGAACGAACAGAACCAATAAAGTATGATAGAGAGCTGGAGAACACTTATGTCGCTGAGGCATCCTCTAGTTCCTCGTATTAAGATTCCCTCACATCCTCAAGGCACCTCCGTCCCAGCTCCTGCCTTCTAGTCTAGTGGGTCAGCGTCCCAGGTCCTGCCTTCTAGTTTAGTGGGTCAGCGTCCCAGGTCCTGCCTTCTAGTTTAGTGGGTCAGCGTCCCAGGTCCTGCCTTCTAGTCTAGTGGGTATGCGTCCCAGATCCTGCCTTCTTGTCTAGTGGGTCAGCGTCCCAGGTCCTGACTTCTAGTCTAGTGGGTCAGCGTCCCAGGTCCTGCCTTCTAGTCTAGTGGGTCAACGTCCCAGGTTCTGCCTTCTAGTCTAGTGGGTCAGCGTCCTAGGTCCTGCCTTATAGTCTAGTGGGTCAGCGTCCCAGGTCCTGCCTTCTAGTTTAGTGGGTCAGCGTCCCAGATCCTGCCTTATAGTCTAGTGGGTCAACGTCCCAAGTTCTGCCTTCTAGTCTAGTGGGTCAGCGTCTCCAGTTACAGGGGTCGACTCATTGCTCCTGGCTCCGCCTCTTCACTGGTCGCCATTATGTCCACTCTCTCTCCCTGTTCCATGAGCTTTATGTATGGATCCTACCTCCACTACATCACTCTCCAGACTGTTCCACTTCCTGACAACTCTATGCCTGAAGAAATACTTCCTAACATCACTGTGATTCATCTGAGTCTTTAGCTTCCAATTGTGACCCCTTGTTGCTGTGTCCCATCTCTGAAATAACCTCTCTCTATCCACCTTGACAATTACTCTCAGTATTTTATACGTTGTTTTCACGTCCTCCCTATCTCTCCAGTGTTGTCAGGTCGATTTCCCTTAACCTTTCTTCGTAGGACGTTCCTCTTAGCTCCGGGACTGTCTTGTTGCAAACCTTTGCATTTTCTCTAATTTCTTGATCTGCTTGACCAGGTGTGGGTTCCAAACTGGTGTTGCATACTTCAATATAGGTCTGACGTACACGGTGTACAGGTTTGAACGAATCTTTACTGAGGAGTCAGAACGTTATTCTTAGGTTTGCCAGGCGCCCATGTGTTGCAGCAGTCATTTGGTTGATGTGCGTCTCAGGAGATGCGCTCGGCATTATACTCACCTCAAGATCATTTTCCTTGAGCGAGGTTTGCAGTCCTTGGCCCCCTAGCCTGTATTCTGTCTGCTGTCTTCTTTGCCCTTTCGTTATTTTCATGACTTTGCACTTGGTGGGGTTAAACTCCAGGAGCCAGTTGCTAGACCAGGCTTGCAGCCTCTCCACATCCCTTTGTAGTCCAGCCTGATCCTCATCCGATTGAATTTTCCTCATTAGCTTCACATCGTCTGCAAACACTTCTGATTCTATCCCTTCTCTTATGTCATTCATATATACCAAAAACAGAACCGGTTCTAGGACTGACCCCTGTGGAGCCCCCGCTCGTCACAGGTGCCCACTCTGACACCTCGCCAGGTACCATGACTCGCTGTTTCCTTTCCTGCTATACATGCCTGATCCTCAAGCTTTTGCACTAGTCCCTCGTGTGTAACTGTATCGAAAGACTCGTTGCAGTCCAAGAAAATTCAATCTCTCCCTTGTCTTACTGCTATCACCTTGTCGTAAAACTCCAGTAGGTTTGTAACTGTGCTGGATGTCGCTGATAAGCTCATTCTTTTCTAAGTTATCCACCATGACTTTGCATGTTGTGTATGTCAATGACACTAGTCTGTGTGTATGTGTGAGTGTTCTCACCTGTATGTAGCTACATGGATCTAGTCACAGCTCCTGGCCCCTCCTTTTCAGTTGTTGCTAATAGGGCCACTCTCTCCTGGCTCCAAGAGCTTTATCGTATCTCTTCTTAAAGCTATGTATGGATCCCATCTCTACCACTTCACTCTCCAGATTGTTTCACTTCCTGATAACTCTAAAGGCAGAGGTCACCTCAGGAGGCAGCTCAGATGAAAATTCACACACACATGAGCTATTAAATCTCTGCTCCAAATACACTTTAAACCAACAAATAATACAGCCAACAAAATTGGAAAATACACTGGACCCCATCTTCGCTCACAAAATAAAACCATATCAAAGACAACACACTCAGATCACAACAAAATAGAGGTACAGACATGTAAGTGCAGGGTTCCTGACCAGCGAAATATAATCAATTATGAGGGTGTCGTCACCAAATTCAACTTCAGTAACAAAAATTTACAGTAGTAACAAGTCAACCATGTCCTAAATGAAACAAGTTGGAAGGATATCCTAAACAACATGGATCCAAACATTTGCCTAGAAAGAATTAACTCTGTGGCACTTGAGGTCTGCTTAAGAAACTCCGTGTTCATCGAGAACTGCAAGAATCCCCTGTCACGTGCCTTTTGTATTCCATGGAGAGGGATCATGGACACAGAGGTCATCCCACAGTCACTAAAAACAACAGACATAGCCCCACTCCACAAAGGTGGCAGTACAGCAATTACAAAGAATTACAGAGCGATAGCACTAACATCCCATATCATAAAAATCTTTTGAAACGGTTCTAAGAAGCAAGATCGCCACTCATCTACATACTCATCAGTTACACAACCCAGGGCAACATGGGTTTAGAGCTAGCAGCTCCTACTTGACCACTATGACAAGGTCTTGGATGCTCTAGAGGGCAAACAAAATGCAGGTGTAGTATACACAGACTTTGCGAAAACCTTCGACAAAATGCGTATCTGACATAGACAGAGATGAAAGCCACAGCACCGTGTCTTTCTTCGTGGATGACATCCGAATTTGCATAAGAGTGTCATACATCGAAGATACTGTTATTCATCGAAGTGTCATCCATCAAAGATACTGTCAAGACTCTTGGCGGACATCAACCAAATCTTTAAATGGGCCGTAGAAAATAATATGAAGTTAAATGAAGAGAAATTTCAATTACTGTGATACGGAAGACTTGAGCAAATTAAAACTATATCGGCGGATAAAACAAATTCCAACGACACAATAGAGCGAGAAACTAATATAAAGGACCTAGGAGTGATAATGCCAAAGGATCTTACTTTCAAAGACCACAACAATGTATCTACCACATTCCCTATAAAAATGATACGATGGATACTGAGAACCTTCAAAACTAAGGATGCCATGCCCATGATAATTCTCTTCAAATCGTTTGTTCTCTCTAGGCTGGAATATTGCTGTACAATAACGACTTCTTTTCGGGCGAAATTGTTGACCTGGAGAATATGCAGAGAATCTTTACGGCACGTATAAATACGATAAAACACCTAAATTACTGGGAATGGTTAAAATCCCTTAATTTGTATTCCCTGGAATGCAAGCGAGAAAGATACCTGATAATATACACTTGGGAAATCCTAGAGGGATTAGTACCAAATTTGCACAAGGAAAATCATTTCCTACGAAATCAAAAGACTTGGCAAGAGATGCAACATCCCCCTTCAATGAAAAGCAGGGGCACCACGAGTACGCTAAGAGACAACACAGTAAGTGTCAGGACCTCAAGATTGTTCAACCTGCCTCCCAGCATACATAAGAGGGATTACCAATAGACCCCTGACTGTATTCAAGAAGGCGCTGGACAGGAACCTAAAGTCAGTACCTGATCAACAGGGCTGTGGTTCGTACATCGATTTGCTGAGCAACAGCCTCTTTGATCAGGCCTTGATCCACCGCGAGGCCTGGTCACAGACCGGGCCGCGGGGTCGTTGACCTCCGAAACCCTCACTAGGTATACTCCAGGACTCTCAGCCATGGATTCATCTTAGATAATTAAGATTCAGAAAAGATATATGGAAATGCTTGTTTATAAGTAACGTCGTAGATGAGGGACAAACTCTAAAGTAGCGTCATTGAAGCAAAAATTTGGGTAACTTAAAATATAGATTGGAATGGTGAATGAGTGGGTGTAGTTCAGCTGTCTATTATTTGCCAATAGGCTTATTGAAGAGCTCCACTCTTCTTAGGATCTTAGGTTCTTATTCCAGATCTACAAGAGTATAAAGCACGAAACTCTCATAATTCGTGGCAAAGAAAATGACATAACAAAAGGCAATGGGATCTTACAAAGGTTGCCGAACCTACTCACACGTGTATCTAGTTGATGTAACACTCGCAACACAAGCACAATAAACCCACACCTCAAGGCGTGATTCAATTTGGAAAACAGAACTTCCTTTCCTTGCCTTTGAATCTCAGTGAATCAACAATTCAAACATTGACAATTCAAAGGAAATTTTCTTAACAGTTCAGCCTACAGATGTATTTGTTCAGTATTTGCAGTGCACACTGATGTTTGGATACCATCATGAAGCCTCGATGAATTTTTGATTATACTGAAGGTGTGGGCAAGTTCTCCCATATGAAGAGTCACATATAATACTTTCATGTAATTTTTTAATGTTAAATAGCCACAGAAAATGTTATTTAAAATTGTATTTATAAATAATAAAAAAATACAACTATATAGTAGTCCTATTCATCAAAGCAGAATATGTTTGGTGCCCCGTGGCCTGGTGACAAAAGCTCTCGCTTCACACGGTGAGGGTCCTGGTTCGATTCCGGGCAAGGGTAGAAACATTGGGTGTGTTTCCTTACACTGGTTGTTCTTGTTCACCCTTGAGTAAAGTGGGTGCTAGTGGACTGGTGTGGGTCGCATCCTGGGACAAAACTGACCTAATTTGCCCTAAATGATCTACATAACAAGCGGCTTTCTATATAGTAGTATGTCATTGATGTCAGCTATGGTTTGTATACCTTGTACATTTACTTGTAGTAAATAAAGATATTATTATTATTATTATTATTATTATTATTATTATTATTATTATTATTATTATTATTATTATTATTATCATCATTATTATTATTATTAATATTATTAATCTTTCTTCGTTGAAGACTTTGACTGAGTGTTCGTTTTTGCAGTTATTAGTTTAAAATCTGGCTGGTAGGATGTCTGAACTGTTCTAAAAGGTCCATGACGTGGCTGTTAGCATTATGTTTTGACGTGATAAATTTCTTTACATAAAATAGAGATTGACAGCAGTAAGTCGTGCCAAAAATACAGAGTCGTCGGGAGCCAGTTTTGTGAAGACTGGGATACTTTGCTCCTGGGATGTTTGCAAAAGTCAGTTAGAGATTAATTTTTATGTTCCAGCTTCAATCCCACATCTTTGTGCCGCTCGATAAGCTCTGCTTCTGTTGAAGCAACATCTGAGGCATAAGGTGCAACAACAGGACATCCATCGTTGATGACATCAATCACTAAACTTGCAGCAACAGGACATCCATCGTTGATGACATCAATCACTAAACTTGCAACAACAGGACATCCATCGTTGATGACATCAATCACTAAAGAATTCACAAGAAATTCAAAACATGTCTCTAACTTTTTGAGTTTATCAAACTTGTTCTCAAAAATCATTATAAAGTGTTTCTAAGTTTCCTTCGCATTGTTTCAATTTACTGTCTTTAATTTCAAAATCAGGAAAAGAAGTTATTTTTAATTTAAGGTCGAGACAGTGATCAAATTTCTTGTTGCCAGATATCTTTGAAATAACTTTATTTAATTCTGAAAGCCGAAAACTGATTGGGCAAGTTGTGTAATAACTTTGTTCCTTCCTTCCATGAAGTGCCAGATTTGTGTTGCATTACATGTGTAAACATCAGATCCTGTACCCATATGTGATCTAGTTGTGGGATTTTCTATTTATTTTCTTTCAAGAAAGTAATGACCGGTTCAACAAGAGCAACAAACTTATTCAACAGACTGGTAGTTGCCAGTCATCTTACAATAGAAAGAAAGCTCACTTGGCTTTTCTTCAAGCTTCAGCTTGTTTGCTTACTAAATGGTCAAGAAGAATGACACAATAGATAAAGAGACAGTCATGATAGTGGAGATCATGTGTCAGTTGCCCAACCCGGGCAACTGGTCTGCCATAGCTGGTGCTCCGTCTGATGCAATACTATGTAGTGGTAAATCACTATTTAATAAAGCTTTCTTAAGTGAATTTTTGATGTCAATATCTTTTTTGGTTTCCTTTAAGTTTATCAGGTCTTTTTTTTTTTTTGTATACTGGGTTTGACAAGGTTAGGGTAAGGGTTCCTAACTTTATTTACAAGATCTGTTACCTACATCAGCTCATTTGAAAGCCTTTTTATTGTTATTAGACATACAAGTATGGAACAGGATGAAGTTGAAGCCATCTGTGGGATAGCAGTTTCATTGGATCAACTGACTTAATTTCGTTGATATCATTATGTTCTACGAACATGTTCCAGACTCGAGTCATTCTGGGAATAAATGATCTCAGATGAAGTGATGTTCTGGAGAAGGTTACAGCCAGAGTGAAATTGCTGTTGGTTGCCCGTCTTGTTGTGTAGAAGCTCACTTCTCACTGTCCTCGGAGTGGAGCCAAGTGTGGTACTTTGACGATACTGGCCTTGTGCATAACAGTAAGGCTACCTACATCCCTCTGGTCTTGAAAGCTTTGCTGAAATGACACATCTATCCAGACTGGGTCAAAGCGATTGATGAGGCGTCTTGCTCTGTTCTCTACTCTGTCAAGCAGTTGCAGATGAGATGGGGGACAGGCAATCCATGAAAGTGGAGCATACTCAAGGTGTGAGCATACTTGTCCCTCGTACATAATTTTGCAACTTCTACTGTCGGGCAGATGCGAGACACATCGAAATGCTGTATGCTTCTTGGACACCTTGCTTGCAATATTTACAACGTGGTTCTTCATGGTAAGCCTGGAGTCAAATTTCACCCCAAGGATATCATCTTCGTCCCCGGGTACCAACACTTACTTACTACTGCTCCGGCATTGCCATCATAATTCCTAGAAATCATCATCATTTGTGTTTTCTCAGGAGAAAATGTCACCTGCCATCGGTTTCCCCAAGCTGATATAGCTCTTAGCTGGTGATTGATGTAGCTTAGAGCAGCTGGCATTTCCTCTCTTGGATAAGTAAATGTCAAAGTAGAGTCGTCTGCATATTCATGGGATTCTGGGATGAGATGAAGGTCATTGAATTAGACATTCCATAACAATGGCCCAAGCACGCTTCCCTGTGGAACACTTGCGCCAATAGGATGTCTGGCTGACTGTCCCATTGAGAACTACACTTAGAGATCAACCCTGAAGGTAATCACTGAGGAGCCGTAGTATAGAACCTGCAGTTCCCACTGCTTGCAGTTTTGCCAAGAGACCCTGGTGTCATACTCTGTCGAAAGCACCAGCAATGTCCAGTGCTACCACCACACAGCTGACTTTGGATTCATCCAGTGACCGGTGCCACTTATTGGAGAGGTTTAACAACAGGTCAGCAGCAGAGTAACCTTTCCTGAAGCCATATTGACGGTCACAAAGTAGTGAGTGGTAGTCAAAAAACTCTGTCATTTGTCGTTAGATTATTGTCTCAAGGATCTTCCAGTGATTGACAGGAGTGACACTGGTCTGTAGTTGCTGATTTCTGCTGTTTTTTTTTTTTTTGTAAACAGAGACTATCTTTGCCTCTTTCCACAGAAAGGCCATTTACACTGTACTAGGCAGTGCTGAAAGATGCAAGTTAGAGATGCTGCTAGCTGGTCTGCACATCTTCTCAGCAATCTTTTACATTTACATCGTGTGTAACAGCGAAAAAATATAGCTATCTGAAAGCAATGCAGCCTTTCAGATTACTCTGCAGTGAACATATGATTGTAGAACTCATTTGAAAAATGCGTCTCTCAGTAGTGTGGCAGAATATAGGAATTTGTTCAACTGTCTGTTTAAGTTTTGAGTTCCCTGGAGCGAGAATTGTAATTACATCACTAATATTCTTTTTTACAAATTCTCCATGACTGTAGGGTAGTTTCCTTCGAGAATACCATGGTTTTGGATGCTCTGAAGGACAAACAGAATACCATGGTTTTGGATGCTCTGAAGGACAAACAGAATACCATGGTTTTGGATGCTCTGATGGACAAACAGAATACCATGGTCTTGGACGCACTGGAGGACAAACAGAATACCATGGTCTTGGATGTTCTGAAGGACAAACAGAATACCAAGGGATGTCATCCTTTTGATGATCATTTTGTCACTTGTTCTTTCTTGGCAGGAATATTGATGTACACTACAGCCCTATTCAAGGCAGGAATATTGTTGTACACTACAGCCCTATTCAAGGCAGGAATATTGTTGTACACTACAGCCCTATTCAAGGCAGGTGAAATCGCAGATCTAGAGAATGTACAGAGAACCTTCCCTGCGCGTATATATTCAGTCAGGCACCTGAATTACTGGGAACATATCAAGTCCCTTCTGAGAAAGATACATCATAATCCATACCACGGGTGGGGTTAGAACCCGCGATCAGAGAGTCTCAAAACTCCATACCGACGCGTTCTAACCCCGCCCGGTATGGTTTGTTTGCAATCGTGTCATTACGATTTCGTGAGTAAAGATACATCATAATCTACAGGTGGAAAATCCTAGAGGGACTGGTCCCAAATCTGCTCACAGAAATTAATCCCAACAAAAGCAAAATATTAAGCAGATGTTGCAACATCCCCCCTTCCCCCAGTAAAAAGCAGGGATGCCATGAGTACACTAAGAGAAAATATAATAAGTGTCCGGGATTAAAAACTGTTCAACAGCCTCCCACAATACATAAGGGAAATTACAAGTAGACCCCTGGCTCTTTTAAAGAGGGAACTGGATATATACGTAAAGTTAGTGCCTTATCATCCGGGCTGTGGTTTGTACATTGGATTGCGTGTGGCCAGCAGTAACAGCCTGGTTGATCAGGCCGTGATCCACCGGGAGGCCTGGTCAAGGACTTGGCTGCGGAGGCGTTGACCCTCGGAACGATCTCCAGGTAGACTCCAGTGGGTTCGAACCTCGCCCATTCTGTGATTTGTTTGCAAATATGTTATTACGATTTCACGAGTCCCGGGGACTTGTGAGGAACTCTTCTTGAAGCTTTACTGCAAAAACTTAGAAATCGTTGCTATAGATTCAGGTTTCTTCTAGCCAAAACTTATAAGTCAGTTTGATTAAGATGTACAGTATTTAGTTTTAGTATTTAGTATTTAATTTGTGGACACTGACGATGGCACCTGTCACCTCTCCGACCGCTACATCTCTCTATCCAAGTCCTCCTGGAGGCATCTATTGTCTCTATTTTCAATAATCTGCCAGCCTATTGTAGTGCCACCGGGAAACTGGCTTATTTCCTTATTTATTACCATATCTATGTCGGTTATGTTGAATAGATTGTGAACAGCAAGGGGGCAATACTGACCCCTGTTGAACACCATTTATGAAATCTCTCTGTTGCCTTTTATTCGATGATTCAGGAGATAATTTCGTGTGCTGCTTTCTTCTTTATTGTCCTCTCATACACATTATCATACTCATTACCAGTTCCCTTATTAAACAAAATGAATAGCAAATTTGTAAGACATGAATGTCACTTTGTAAAGCTGAGGCCGAGATTCATTGATCAAATTCTATCTTTTGAGGTGACTTCGAAATGCTTCTTCAGTTGCTGATTCTATAAATTTTCCCACAATTTAGTATAAGTTGATTGGCCTGTAATTAAGAATCACCAAAAAAGGCGCCAATTTTGTTTCCTTTATGTTTTTTTCCTTCCTATTACTTGTCAAAACTTGTTTACGGTAACTAGGGCCAAATTGTTAGAACAATTTTGATGTGCATGTTACTGTGTGACCGAAGTTAGACTCATTCTCAGCGTCTTGGAATGGTGCCAATAACTTCCAAGCGTCTTGGAATGGTGCCAATAACTTCCAAGCGTCTTGGAATGGTGCCAATAACTTCCAAGCGTCTTGGAATGTTGCCAATAACTTCCAAGCGTCTTGGAATAATGCCAATAACTTCCAAGCGTCTTGGAATGGTGCCAATAACTTCCAAGCGTCTTGGAATGGTGCCAATAACTTCCAAATCCTCGTCATTGAAGCTTCAGTCATTTTAGAAAATTGTCTCGTAATTTGGTAATGGTAGACAACACAAGTGTGAAGGTGAAATTTTCTCTGTTTAATTTGTAAAATACTGTTTTTTTTTATTCCAGTTAAATTACATTTAAAAATTAAGTTTATCTTTTCTTAACAAATTGAGTGTTTATTGGCTGATGCGTCTTACAACAAGGATAGTAACCATTAGTTTCTCTTAGCGTTCAGGTAAATTTGAAATTATATAACTGGAAAAGTGCTCATCTCATCGACCTTAAATTTTCGGCACTGGTGTGGTTCCCTGACCGTGGTTCCCTGACCGTGGTTCCCTGACCGTGGTTCCCTGACCGTGGTTCCCTGACCGTGGTTCCCTGACCGTGGTTCCCTGACCGTTCACTATCATTTGGTCGCTTTATACCACATTTGCCATATTTAATGAATTAAACTTATTATTAATGAATATTCAATAACTATCATTTGGTCGCTTTATACCACATTTGCCATATTTAATGAATTAAACTTATTATTAATGAATATTCAATAACTAAAGAATGCTTCTTCTCATCACCTTCAAATTATTAATCACTTTGCATTCTTATTGGAAGGATTATACCTAAAAGTTAGTCTCAGAATAACTATTCTGGTCAGCATCAGATACTGACCAGTGGTGGGCTTTATTAACAATAATATTGACACTCACTTTTCGGTAGTGTAAATGTCACTTTGCCATGTTTATTAAACAAAATACTTCACACATATATAATATCTAGAGAATGACTTTTCTGATCACCTTCATAAATTCGTAGAATTTTTTGTAATAATTTTTGTTAGTGCAGTTGCCAGTTTGCGATTATTTTTAAATTTTAACACTTTAGATTTTTTGAAAGCATTTAAGTCAAATATTTTATCTTATAGGAGTGTGGAGAATTTTAAATAAAATAAAACTGAACAAAGGAAAAATCTGATGTTTTAGGGCATATCAATTTTAACGAGAATAGATTTTCCGATTTTCGGGACATTCTCAGCAACAATTTCCTTTATTTTCTCCAAAATTTTGTTACTAACTCAGGAACGCCCAATCTGATCGCCTTCAAACCTACAATCATGATGTACAGCAGCTACGACAAGACTCATAGCATTATTTACCTCCACGGACACACGCTCCTCTGACCTGCTCCTCTGACCTGCTCCTCTGACCTGCTCCTCTGACCTGCTCCTCTGACCTGCTCCTCTGACCTGCTCCTCTGACCTGCTCCTATGACCTGCTCCTCTGACCTGCTCCTCTGACCTGCTCCTCTGACCTGCTCCTCTGACCTGCTCCTCTGACCTGCTCCTCTGACCTGCTCCTCTGACCTGCTCCTTTGACCTGCTTCTCTGACCTGCTACTCTGACCTGCTTTTCTGACCTGCTACTCTGACCTGCTACTCTGACCTGCTACTCTGACCTGCTCCTCTGACCTGCTCCCTTGACATGCTCCTCTGACCTGCTCCTCCGACCTGCTCCTTTGACCTGCTTCTCTGACCTGCTACTCTGACCTGCTTTTCTGACCTGCTACTCTGACCTGCTACTCTGACCTGCTACTCTGACCTGCTACTCTGACCTGCTTCTCTGACCTGCTTCTCTGACCTGCTACTCTGACCTGCTTCTCTGACCTGCTACTCTGACCTGCTTCTCTGACCTGCTACTCTGACCTGCTACTCTGACCTGCTTCTCTGACCTGCTACTCTAACATGCTACTCTGACCTGCTTCTCTGAACTGCTACTCTGAACTGCTTCTCTGACCTGCTACTCTGACCTGCTACTCTGACCTGCTTCTCTGACCTGCTACTCTAACCTGCTACTCTGACCTGCTTCTCTGAACTGCTACTCTGAACTGCTTCTCTGACCTGCTACTCTGACCTGCTTCTCTGACCTGCTCCTCTGACCTGCTTCTCTAACCCGCTACTCTGACCTGCTTTTCTGACCTGCTACTCTGACCTGCTTCTCTGACCTGCTACTCTGACCTGCTACTCTGACCTGCTTCTCTGACCTGCTACTCTGACCTGCTTCTCTGACCTGCTTCACTGACCTGTTACTCTGACCTTCTTCTCTGACCTGCTACTCTGAATTGCTTCTCTGACCTGCTACTCTGACCTGCTTCTCTGACCTGCTCCTCTGACCTGCTTCTCTGACCTGCTACTCTGACATGCTTCTCTGACCTGCTACTCTGACCTGCTTCTCTGACCTGCTACTCTGACCTGCTACTCTGACCTGCTTCTCTGACCTGCTACTTTGACCTGCTTCTCCGACCTGCTCCTCTGACCTGCTTCTCTGACCTGCTACTCTGACCTGCTTTTCTCACCTGCTACTCTGACCTGCTTCTCTGACCTGCTAATCTGACCTGATACTCTGACCTGCTTCTCTGACCTGCTACTCTGACCTGCTTCTCTGACCTGCTGCTCTGACCTGCTTCTCTGACCTGCTCCTCTGACCTGCTCCTCTGACCTGCTTCTCTGACCTGCTACTCTGACCTGCTACTCTGACCTGCTTCTCTGACCTGCTACTCTGACCTGCTTCTCTGACCTGCTTCTCTGACCTGCTCCTCTGACCTGTTACTCTGACCTGCTTTTCTGACCTGCTACTCTGACCTGCTACTCTGACCTGCTTCTCTGACCTGCTACTCTGACCTGCTTTTCTGACCTGCTACTCTGACCTGCTACTCTGACCTGCTACTCTGACCTGCTACTCTGACCTACTTCTCTGACCTGCTACTCTGACCTGCTTCTCTGACCTGCTTCTCTGACCTGCTACTCTGACCTGCTACGCTGACCTGCTTCTCTGACCTGCTTCTCTGACCTGCTACTCTGACCTGCTACTCTGACCTGCTTCTCTCACCTGCTACTCTGACCTGCTACTCTGACCTGCTTCTCTGACCTGCTTCTCTGACCTGCTACTCTGACCTGCTTCTCTGACCTGCTTCTCTGACCTGCTTCTCTGACCTGCTACTCTGACCTGCTACTCTGACCTGCTTCTCTGACCTGCTACTCTGACCTGCTACTCTGACCTGCTTCTCTGACCTGCTTATCTGACCTGCTACTCTGACCTGCTACTCTGACTTGCTTCTCTGACCTGCTACTCTGACCTGCTTCTCTGACCTGCTACTCTGACCTGCATCTCTGACCTGCTACTCTGACCTGCTTCTCTGACCTGCTACTCTGAACTGCTTCTCTGACCTGCTACTCTGACCTGCTTCTCTGACCTGCTCCTTTGACCTGCTTCTCTGAACTGCTACGCTGACCTGCTTTTCTCAACTGCTACTCTGACCAACTTCTCTGACCTGCTACTCTGACCTACTTTTCTGACCTGCTACTCTGACCTGCTACTCTGACCTGCTTCTCTGACCTGCTACTCTGACCTGCTTTTATGACCTGCTACTCTGACCTGCTACTCTGACCTGCTACTCTGAACTACTTCTCTGACCTGCTACTCTGACCTGCTTCTCTGACTTGCTTCTCTGACCTGCTACTCTGACCTACTTTTCTGACCTGCTTCTCTGACCTGCTTCTCTGACCTGCTTCTCTGACCTGCTACTCTGACCTGCTTCTCTGACCTGCTACTCTGACCTGCTTCGCTGACCTGCTCCTCTGACCTGCTTCTCTGACCTGCTTCTCTGACCTGCTACTCTGACCTGCTTTTCTGACCTGCTACTCTGACCTGCTACTCTGACCTGATTCTCTGACCTGCTACTCTGACCTGCTACTCTGACCTGCTTCTCTGACTTGCTACTCTGACCTGCTACTCTTACCTGCTTCTCTGACCTGCTACTCTGACCTGCTTCTCTGACTTGCGACTCTGACCTGCTACTCTGACCTGCTTTTCTGACCTGCTACTCTGACCTGCTACTCTGACTTGCTACTCTGACCTGCTACTCTGACCTGCTTCTCTGACCTGCTACTCTGAACTGCTTCTCTGACCTGCTACGCTGACCTGCTTTTCTGACCTGCTACTCTGACCTGATACTCTGACCTGCTACTCTGACCTGCTACTCTGACCTGCTTCTCTGACTTGCTACTCTGACCTGCTTCTCTGACCTGCTTCTCTGACCTGCTACTCTGACCTGCTTCTCTGACTTGCTACTCTGACCTGCTACTCTGACCTGCTACCCTGACCTGCTAATCTGACCTGCTACTCTGACCTGCTTCTCTGACTTGCTACTCTGACCTGCTACTCTGACCTGCTTCTCTGACTTGCTACTCTGACCTGCTACTCTGACCTGCTTCTCTGACCTGCTACTCTGAACTGCTTATCTGACCTGCTTCAGTATTTCAACTCTGTGTATCCTACTTAGAAGAAGGTTGGTATTGTTATTGTAGTGAGTAGGTGACGAGCTCTTGATCCAAGGAACTGGACTTTTTCTCTTCTTTCTTGGATCGAATATGAATGTTTTTCATGCTCTATAACCCCTCTTGGTTTAACGCTTTCTCATTAATAAAATAAAACTATTGTGAACACTATCAATATGTAATGGCTGATTCATCTTAAGGAATGGATGCAACTTGTCCTGCAACTTGTCCTGAAACCTGTCCTGGAACTTGTCCTGGATGGGTTATCCTAACTTAAATGTGAAATATCTATGTTAATAACCTTATAACACCTACGTGTCCTCAAGACCATTGTACAAACAATGTACATTATGTACCCAAAGTTTTAAACAACTTAATTACCAACGTAAAACGTTGGTAAATTGATTGATTTTATCCTGCGTTGGTCACAGTGTGACCTTATCATCCCTGCGTTGGTCACACTGTGACCCTATCCCTGCGTTGGTCACAGTGTGTCTTTATCATCCTTGTGTTGGTCACAGTGTGTCTTTATCATCCCTGTGTTGGTCACAGTGTGTCTTTATCATCACTGCGTTGGTCACAGTGTGTCTTTATCATCCCTGTGTTGGTCACAGTGTGACCTTATCATCCCTGTGTTGGTCACAGTGTGACCTTATAATCCCAATGTTGGTCACAGTGTGTCTTTATCATCCCTGTGTTGGTCACAGTGTGTCTTTATCATCACTGCGTTGGTCACAGTGTGTCTTTATCATCCCTGTGTTGGTCACAGTGTGACCTTATCATCCCTGTGTTGGTCACAGTGTGACCTTATAATCCCAATGTTGGTCACAGTGTGTCTTTATCATCCCTGTGTTGGTCACAGTGTGTCTTTATCATCCCTGTGTTGGTCACAGTGTGTCTTTATCATCCCTGTGTTGGCCACAGTGTCTTTATCATCCCTGTGTTGGTCACAGTGTGTCTTTATCATCACTACGTTGGTCACAGTGTGTCTTTATTATCCCTGTGTTGGTCACAGTGTGACCTTATCATTCCTATGTTGGTCACAGTGTGTCTTTATCATCCTTGTGTTGGTCACAGTGTGTCTTTATCATCCCTGTGTTGGTCACAGTGTGTCTTTATCATCCCTGTGTTGGCCACAGTGTCTTTATCATCCTGTGTTGGTCACAGTGTGTCTTTATCATCACTACGTTGGTCACAGTGTGTCTTTATCATCCCTGTGTTGGTCACAGTGTGACCTTATCATCCCTGTGTTGGTCACAGTGTGACCTTATAATCCCAATGTTGGTCACAGTGTGTCTTTATCATCCCTGTGTTGGTCACAGTGTGTCTTTATCATCACTGCGTTGGTCACAGTGTGTCTTTATCATCCCTGTGTTGGTCACAGTGTGACCTTATCATCCCTGTGTTGGTCACAGTGTGACCTTATAATCCCAATGTTGGTCACAGTGTGTCTTTATCATCCCTGTGTTGGTCACAGTGTGTCTTTATCATCCCTGTGTTGGTCACAGTGTGTCTTTATCATCCCTGTGTTGGCCACAGTGTCTTTATCATCCCTGTGTTGGTCACAGTGTGTCTTTATCATCGCTACGTTGGTCACAGTGTGTCTTTATTATCCCTGTGTTGGTCACAGTGTGACCTTATCATCCCTGTGTTGGTCACAGTGTGTCTTTATCATCCCTGTGTTGGTCACAGTGTGCCTTTATCATCCCTGTGTTGGTCCCAGTGTGTCTTTATCATCCCTGTGTTGGTCACAGTGTGTCTTTATCATCCCTGTGTTGGTCACAGTGTGACCTTATCATCCCTGTGTTGGTCACAGTGTGTCTTTATCATCCCTGTGTTGGTTACAGTGTGTCTTTATCATCACTGTGTTGGTCACAGTGTGCTTTTATCATCCCTGTGTTGGTCCCAGTGTGTCTTTATCATCAATGTGTTGGTCACAGTGTGTCTTTATCATCCCTGTGTTGGTCACAGTGTGTCTTTATCATCCCTGTGTTGGTCACAGTGTGTCTTTATCATCACTGTGTTGGTCACAGTGTGTCTTTATCATCCCTGTGTTGGTCACAGTGTGTCTTTATCATCCCTGTGTTAGTCACAGTGTGTCTTTATCATCCCTGTGTTGGTCACAGTGTGTCTTTATCATCACTGTGTTGGTCACAGTGTGCCTTTATCATCCCTGTGTTGGTCCCAGTGTGTCTTTATCATCCCTGTGTTGGTCACAGTGTGTCTTTATCATCCCTGTGTTGGTCACAGTGTGACCTTATCATCCCTGTGTTGGTCACAGTGTGACCTTATCATTCCTATGTTGGTCACAGTGTGTCTTTATCATCCTTGTGTTGGTCACAGTGTGTCTTTATCATCACTGTGTTGGTCACAGTGTGTCTTTATTATCACTGTGTTGGTCACAGTGGGTCTTTATCATAACTGTGTTGGTCACAGTGTGTCTTTATCATCCTTGTGTTGGTCACAGTGTGTCTTTATCATCCCTGTGTTGGTCACAGTGTGTCTTTATCATCCCTGTGTTGGTCACAGTGTGTCTTTATCATCCCTGTGTTGGTCACAGTGTGTCTTTATCATCACTGTGTTGGTCACAGTGTGTCTTTATTATCACTGTGTTGGTCACAGTGGGTCTTTATCATCCCTGTGTTGGTCACAGTGTGTCTTTATCATCACTGTGTTGGTCACAGTGTGTCTTTATTATCATTGTGTTGGTAACAGTGTGTCTTTATCATGGATAAAACTGGAAAAAGTTAAATATTGATTTTCATGTGAATATTTCTGTGCTTGGTCTACTTGCTGATGATTTGGTAATGCAAAGTCTAAGCGACTTTAAACTTAAAAGGTTGCAATATTTAATATATTGATCACTTTTAAATAACCTTCAAATGCCTCTTCAGTTTGGTTTTAAAGTTGGTGTTTCTTAGAGGAAGATCTTAATTAGTTTTAGGATTTGTATGTCATAATTAGCAATTTTTATTGAAGAAATTAGGATATAAGTGACCAAGGGGTAACTTGTGTATATGAAATATGATTCGCTTCAGCGCTTCAATGCTAACACAGATAACTATGTTAGAAACTGACGCCGCACTCTGCACTAATCTTTTTCGAGTGTATTGATGTAGAGGGTGCTGGGGTAGAGGGTGCTGGAGTAGAGGGTGCTGGGGTAGAGGGTGCTGGGGTAGAGGGTGCTGGGGTAGAGGGTGCTGGGGTTGAGGGTGCTGGGGAAGGGGGTGCTTGGGTAGAGGGTGCTGGGGTAGAGGGTGCTGGGTTAGAGGGTGCTGGGGTAGAGGGTGCTGGGGTAGAGGGTGCTGGGGTTGAGGGTGCTGGGGAAGGGGTGCTTGGGTTGAGGGTGCTGGGGTAGAGGGTGCTTGGGTAGAGTGTGCTGGGGTAGAGGGTGCTTGGGTAGAGGGTGCTGGGGTAGAGGGTGCTGGGGTAGAGGGTGCTGGGGTAGAGGGTGCTGGGGTTGAGGGTGCTGGGGTAGAGTGTGCTGGGGTAGAGGGTGCTGGGGTAGAGGGTGCTGGGTTGAGGGTGCTGGGGTAGAGGGTGCTGGGGCAGAGTGTGCTGGGGTAGAGGGTGCTGGGGTAGAGGGTGCTGGGGTAGAGGGTGCTGGGGTAGAGGGTGCTGGGGTGGATGGGGCTGGGGTAGAGGGTGCTGGGGTAGAGGGTGTTGGGGTAGAGGGGGCTGGGGTAGAGGGTGCTGGGGTAGAGGGTGCTGGGGTGGATGAGGCTGGGGTAGAGGGTGCTGGGGAAGAGGGTGCTGGGGTAGAGGGTGCTGGGGTAGAGGGTGCTGGGGAGGATGAGGCTGAGGTAGAGGGTGCTGGGGTATAGGGTGCTGGGGTAGAGGGTGCTGGGGTAAAGGGTGCTGGGGTAGAGGGTGCTGGGGTGGATGGGGCTGAGGTAGAGGGTGCTGGGGTAGAGGGTGCTGGGGTAGAGGGTGCTGGGGTAGAGGGTGCTGGGGTATAGGGTGCTGGGGTAGAGGGTGCTGGGGTGGATGGGGCTGGGGTTGAGGGTGCTGGGGTAGAGGGTGCTGGGGCAGAGGGTGCTGGGGTAGAGGGTGCTGGGGTGGATAGGGCTGGGGTAGAGGGATCTGGGGTAGAGGGTGCTGGGGTGGATGGGGCTGGGGTAGAGGGTGCTGGGGTAGAGGGTGCTGGGGTAGAGGGTGCTGGGGTAGAGGGTGCTGGGGTATAGGGTGCTGGGGTAGAGGGTGCTGGTGTGGATGGGGCTGGGGTTGAGGGTGCTGGGGTAGAGGGTGCTGGGGTAGAGGGTGCTGGGGTAGAGCGTGCTGGGGTAGAGGGTGCTGGGGTATAGGGTGCTGGGGTAGAGGGTGCTGGGGTGGATGGGGCTGGGGTTGAGGGTGCTGGGGTAGAGGGTGCTGGGGTAGAGGGTGCTTGGGTGGATGGTGCTGAGGTAGAGGGTGCTGGGGTAGAGGGTGCTGGGGTGGATGGGGCTGGGGTAGAGGGTGCTGGGGTAGAGGGTGCTGGGGTAGTGGGTGCTGGGGTGGAGGGTGCTGGGGTAGAGGGTGCTGGGGTAGAGGGTGCTGGGGTGGATGGGGCTGGGGTTGAGGGTGCTGGGGTAGAGGGTGCTGGGGTAGAGGGTGCTGGGGTAGAGGGTGCTGGGGTAGAGGGTGCTGGGGTATAGGGTGCTGGGGTAGAGGGTGCTGGGGTGGATGGGGCTGGGGTTGAGGGTGCTGGGGTAGAGGGTGCTGGGGTAGAGGGTGCTTGGGTGGATGGTGCTGGGGTAGAGGGTGCTGGGGTAGAGGGTGCTGGGGTGGATGGGGCTGGGGTAGAGGGGGCTGGGGTTGAGGGTGCTGGGGTAGAGGGTGCTGGGGTAGTGGGTGCTGGGGTAGAGGGTGCTTGGGTAGAGGGTGCTGGGGTAAAGGGTGCTGGGGTAGAGGGTGCTGGGGTAGTGGGTGCTGGGGTAGAGGGTGCTGGGGTAGAGGGTGCTGGGGTAGAGGGTGCTGGGGTAGTGGGTGCTTGGGTAGAGGGTGCTGGGGTAGAGGGTAATGGGGTAGGGGGTGCTGGGGTAGAGGGTGCTTGGGTAGAGGGTGCTGGGGTAGATGGTGCTGGGGTAGAGGGTGCTGGGGTAGTGGGTGCTGGGGTAGAGGGTGCTGGGGTAGAGGGTGCTGTGGTAGTAGTTACTGTGGTAGAGGGTGCTGGGGTAGAGGGTGCTGGGGTAGAGGGTGCTGGGGTAGAGGGTGCTGGGGTAGAGGGTGCTGGGGTAGTGGGTGCTTGAGTAGAGGGTGCTGGGGTAGAGGGTGCTGGGGTAGAGGGTGCTGGGGTAGAGGGTGCTGGGGTAGTGGGTGCTGGGGTAGAGGGTGCTGGGGTAGAGGGTGCTGGGGTAGAAGGTGCTGGGGTAGATGGGGCTGGGGTTATACACAGTGACCCAGGCACATCTAGACTGAAGTTGAGATTTTATGCACCTCTGTATAAACGATATAACTTCCTCTATTTTCCACTTGTACTGTATGATTCCCATGTGTATTGATCTATTGAAAAAACAGCTAATGATTGGCAAAAATCCTTTTTATATTATATTATAATTCTAGGAATTTTTACCACGTATAAATCATTTTTATTCTGACCTATAAGATTAATGATTTACGGAATTTCCTTTGTATTCACTTGCGTATTATCAGAGGAAAACAGTGTTTCAAAATATTAACATTTCTTTGTCATAAACAGTAAACTAATCTCAGTTTCATTCAAGTGGGTCTATATTTTTTTTCAGAATCTCATTTCTATCTTAGTGAAAGAAACCCTCAGAGTTGGTCTCAGATTTCCTCACATCCTTAATTTCATAATCCCTTTTGACTTTCAAATTCCTACAAAATCTGACCTCATCTTCTTTGCATTTGCATATAAACGCTCCTCTTTTTAGAAGCCAAGTTATACTTTACTCTCCCTTTATCTATTTATCGTCTTAATATTTGATATAATTTCTCTATTACATATATATGCGGTTTGGGTAGATGGTACAAAGACTTGACAAATATCAGGAAAGTGGATCTCTTGTGAGCTTAATTTCCTGAGTCTGAACGTTACCTGGTATTGTTTTTCTGAACGTTGAAGACACTCCAGCTCCTCTGTGAAGAGTGTTACCTGCACCTCCCTTCTCTCCTCCCATCTGCGACCAATCTGTTACAAAAGGAAACATTAATGACATGAAATTCTCAGTATATTTTCGATAGACATATATTGTGTAAGGAGAAATATTGTAATTGCATTTCTACGTCAAAACCGACCTTTATATTGGTTTTAACATGGAACATCATTGCCACAGGTTATGTCTCCAGTGGGGCTTACAGGATGGTCACTGGTTCAGTCTCCAGAACGTTTTAATGAAAGATCCCAAGTTTATTCCCCAGCACATCTCATGCAAAGTAACGAGGTCGGTTCCAAATACATCTTATACAAAGGTCACAGGTTCATTTCTAAGTAAGTCTTATACATATGTCTCAGGTTCACTTCCCAGTACGTTTTATGCATAGGTAACAGATTCACTTCCCAGTACGTCTTTCTCTAAAGTTATATATTAAATTCTCAATATGACTTATACAAAGCAGGAGGTTCATTCCTTAGTACGTCTTATACAAAAATCACAGTTTCAATCCCAATTACGTCTTATACAAAGGTCACAGTTTCAATCCCAATTACGTCTTATACAAAGGAAACAAGTTCTGTCCCCAGTGCCTCTTATGTGAAGGTCGCAGGATCAGTCTTTATTTAGTCTTAAACAAAAGTCGCAAGATCAGCCTTAATTTAGTCTTAAACAAAGGTAACAGGTTATGTCTCCAGTGTGTCTTATTCAAATGTCCCAGGTTCAGTCCCCAGTGTGTCTTACACAAGTCAACAGCTTCAGTCCCCAGTGTGTCTTACACAAGTCAACAGGGTCAGTCCCCAGCGTGTCTTACACAAATCAACAGGTTCAGTCCCCTGTGTGTCTTACACAAGTCAACAGGTTCAGTCCCCAATAAAACTTACACAAAGGTAATGGTTTAAGTCGACAGTGTGCCTTACTCAAGTTAACAGGTTCAGTCTCCAGTGTGTCTTACTCAAGTTAACAGGTTCAGTCCCCAGTGAGTCTTTCACAATGATAAATAAGTCACTTGTTCCACTTTTGGAAATCTTTACTCCGGAAACGTTTCTCCAGCCATTGGCTGACGAAACGTTTGCAGAATAAAGAGTCCCAGCCTAGTAGAGAGAAGCTCTGTATTGATGTCATGAATTTGATGAATAGTCTCCAAGATTTGCATGAATGGAACTACTATGACTGGATAATTGGTAATGACGTGTGAATTGCACGTTATGTATCAGACCTGTTACTTTACAGTACAGTCAATCACATATGGATTAAGGAGTCTTATTTCAAATTTGGATGTAGGAGAAACAGAGGAGCCACATCTTAATCTAAACCAGGTTATTTTTCTAAATACTCGGGAGATAAATCTATATCACAAAAATCCAAGTTTGGGTCGTATTATGGCCAAAGATGTCTCCGGCAATAACCACTAATCAAGAGACCCATAAAGCAGCTAGAGCAAAGAAGTTCACGTTCAGAGAAGACGAAACTGTAGTGCAAGTCTCTTTACTTCACAATGAGCAGTAGTCACAACCGATTAAGAGAGTTGAGGCCGGTCTTTAAGTGCTGTGGAGAAAAGCAGGTACAGGATGGAGTGCTTCTGCTACCGAAAAGACAAGCGTCATACGGCGCTGAGTTCCAATAATCCGAGAGAAATGTAGGATATGGGAATGAGGCTTACAGTAAATGGAGAGTAAATCCTAGCCTGAGGTGGTAGCATATGTAATGAGCACTTGCGAGGTCTCTAATCAGAGCAGAAAGTTCAAATGTACCGTCTCTGTAGCTACAGTCATTGCAGAGGATGTGAACGGAAGGGGTCCAAAACAACAAGAGTATTCTTTGATGCCGGAGCACAGAATTATTTTATTACTTGAGAGGTGACGGTTAAAATGACATTAAGGACCACCGGTAAGTTCAGTGCGTCTCTGGAAGGGTCTCTCTTGAGGGTATAATGCTGCTGATGCCACTATCAGATTAGGTGGACACCGTATTAGCATTGCAGCAATGATGACAGATTTGTTATTGAAGTCAATTACCAGGCGAGGTGAGGTCTTGCAGCAGCTGCTAAGCATCTGACTGAGCTTGACGTGCTGTCCGCAGATCTGGGTATTACTATGGACATTGTCAGAGAAGTTGGCTTTCTGGTGGGATCCAATTAGTTGGATGATGTTCAATCAAAGACGGATTAGTGAGGAAAGAATATGCTTCTATAGTCCTGGAGTATACCTGGAGAGGGTTTAGGGGGTCAATGCTCCCCGGCCCGGCATGAGATGAGGCCTCGTGGTGGATCAGGGTCTGATCAACCAGGCTGTTACTGCTGGCCGCAAGCAAACTGAAGAACGAACAGCAGCCTGTCTGGTCAGGTACTGACTTTAGGTGCCTGTCCAGTGCCTTCTTGAAGACAGTCAGGGGTCTATTGGCAATCCCCCTTATTTATGCTGGGAGGCAGTTGAACAGTCTTGGGCCAATGACACTTATTGTGTTGTCTCTCAGTGTACTCGTAAGGCCCCTGCTTTTCATTGGGGGAATGTTGCGTCTCTTGTCAAGTCTTTTCCTTTCATACGGAGTGATTTTCGTGGATTTTCCAAGTGTATATGATCATGTATCTTTCTCGCCTGCGTTCCAGGGAATACAAATCAAGACTTCAACCATTCCCAGTAATTTAGGTGCTTTATCGTACTTATGTGTGCCGTATAAGTTCTTTGTTCATTCTCCAGGTCAGCAATTTCGCCTGCCTTGAAGGGGGCAGTTAGTATACAGCAGTATTCCAGCCTAGAGAGAACAAGCGATCTGAAGAGAAACATCATGGGCTTAGTGTCCCTTGTTTTGAAGGTTCTCATTATCCATCATATCATTTTCCTAGCAGATGTGGTAGATACATTGTTGTGGTCTTTGAAGGTGAAATCCTCTGACATTATCACTGCCAGGTCCTTCACATTACTTTTTCGCTCTATTGTATGGTTAAAATTTATTGTATACCCTGATACAGTTTTAATTTCCTCAAGTTTTCCATATCTGAGTAGTTGAAATTTTTCTTCATTAAACTTCATACTGTTTTGAGTGGCCCATTTGAAGATTTGGTTGATGTCCGCACTGTCTTCGATGGAGGACTCTGTCTTAGCAATCCGGGTGTCATCAGCAAAAGAAAACATGGAGCTATGGTTTACATCTCTGTCTATGTTAAATATGAGGATGAGGAATAGAATGGGAGCGAGCACTGTGCCTTTTGGAACAGAGCTTTTCACCGTAGCTGCCTCAGACTTTACTCTGTTTACTATTACTCTTTGTGTTCTATTTGTTAGGAAATTGTAGATCCATCTAGAAACTTTTCCTGTTATTCTTTTATCACGCATTTTTTTGTGCTATTACACCATGGTCACACTTGTAGAAGGCTTTTGCAAAGTCTATGTATACTACATCTACATTTTGTTTATCCTCTATAGCATCCAGGACCTTGTCGTAGTGGTCCAGTAGTTGGGACAGACAGGAGCGACCTTCTCTAAACCCATGCTGCCCTGGGTTGTGTAATTGATGGGTATCTAGATGAGTGGTTTGTAGTTCTTTGCTATTGCATTACTGCCCCCTTTGTGGAGTAGGGCTATGTCTGTTGTTTTTAGTAACTGCGGGACGACCCCAGTGTCCATGCTCCCTCTCCATAGGATGTCAAAAGCATGTGATAGGGGCTTCTTGCAGTTCTTGATGAACACGGAGTTCCATGAGTCTGGGCCTGAAGCAGAGTGCATGGGCATGTCATTTATTGCCTTTTCGAAGTCATTTGGCGTCAGGATAATGTCAGATAGGTTTGCGTCTACCAAATTCTGTGGCACTCTCATAAAAAATCATTTATGTCTTCGACTCTCACTCTGGTTAGCGGCTCGTTAAAAACTGAGTCATACTGGGACTTTACTAGCTCACTCATTTCCTTGCTGTCATCTGTGTAGGACCCATCCCGTTTAAGTAGGGGGACCAATATTGGATGTTGTTCTCGACTTTGATTTGGCATAAGAAAAGAAATACTTTGGGTTTCTTTCAATTCTATATATGGCTTTTAGTTCTTCCGCGCTTCTTGATTCCTGTAAGATTCCTTTAGTTTTAGTTCGATGTTTGCTATTTCTATGACCAGTGTCTCCCTACGTATTTCAGATATATTGGCCTCTTGTAGCCGCTCTGTTATTCTTTGACTTCGCCTGTATAGGGAGCGCCTATACAGAGAAGAAAGTGCTAACAGTTCTTAGCTTGTAAATAAACTTAGGGACCCTAAACCTAACTTTATGTAAAAGAGAGAGAGAGATCCTTTTCCTTAAGGGAATTTGTCGTGAGCAAACCTCAAGTGCCACAGAGTTAATTTGTTCTAAACATAGGTTAGGATATGAGATGCTTAGGCTATCTTCCCAGTTTATATCATTTAGGACTTGGTTTACTTGGTCCCACCTTATGTTTTTGTTATTGATGTTGAATTTGGTGAAGGCTCCATCGCGACTGATCACATTTTGTCGATCTGGGGCTCCCCGCATACATGTCTGGACCTCTATTATGTTGTGATCTGAGTATATTGTTTTTGATATGGTGACATTTCTTATTAGATCATCATTGTTAGTGAAGATAATTTCCAGCATATTCTCCAATCTTGTACGCTTTATTATTTGTTGGTTTAAGGTGAATTTGGTGCGGAGATTAAAAAAGCTAGTGTGTGTGCGAGTTTTCATCTGAGCTGCCTACTGGTGTTATCTCTGCTACAACATTATTTGCAATATTCTTCCATTTTAGGTGCCTTAGGTTGAAATCCCACAGGAGCATGATGTTGGGGGCAGGAGCTGGAAGGTTTTCCAGACAGTGGTCAATTTTCAGAAGCTCTTCCTGGAATTGTTGGGACGTTGCATCCGGAGGCTTGTATACAACCACGATGACCAGGTTTTGATTCTCGATCTTTACTGCTAAAACGTCAACTACATCATTTGAGGCATTTAGTAGTTCTGAGCATATAAGTGACTCTGTGATATGCAGGCCAACCCCCCCCCCTCCTTTTTTTTCCTGTTCACTCTGTCACATCTGTATAGGTTCTAGCCTGGATCCATATTTCATTGTCCAAGTGATCCTTTATGTGGGTCTCTGTGAAAGCCGCAAATATTGCATTTGACTCTGTAAGCAGTCCACGGATGTAAGGTATTTTGTTGTTCGTCGCTGGCTTTAGGCCCTGTATATTTGCAAAGATGAATGTCGTCGGATTGGTGGTATGGGGAGGGGTTATATTTTTCCTGGCACTAATATCTGTTGTTCTGGAGTGGAGGCCATTGACTGTGGTTCCACTCCAGAAATGATTACAGTTGGTGTACGATTTCTGTCATTTCCTGCCAGCTTTTTTCCCTTCCTGGCGCTAAAAAACCTCTCTCTCTGGAGTGGCTTTGGCTACCCAGGTTTTCCCATGGTCTGGATGTTCTGTGTCGTCTTGTACCCTTTAGGTGGTGTGCCTGGCAATGATAGAGGATACATTGCAATGATATAGGATACATTGCAATGATAGAGGGTACATTGCAATGATAGAGGGTATATAACAATGATAGAGGGTACATTACAATGATAGAGGGTACATTGCAATGATAAAGGGTACATTACAATGATAGAGGGTACACTGCAATGATGTAGGGTACATTGCAATGATAGAGGGAACGTTGCAGTGATATAGGGTACATTGCAATGATATAGGGTACATTGCAATGCTAGAGGGTACATTAAAATGATAGAGGGTACATGGCAATAACAGAGGATACATTAAAATGAAAGAGGGTACATTGCAATGACAGAGGGTACATTGCAATGACAGAGGGTACATTACAATGATAGAGGGTACCTTGCAATGATAGAGGGTACATTGCAATGATATAGGGTACATTGCAATGTACATGAAGTATAGTGAGTGTACATGTGTGAACAGTAGTGAGTGTACATGTGTACACTCACTATAGTCCACTCATGTACACTATAGTACACTCCTGGGAAGCGTATACGTACATATAATGTTACTATTCACTTCTCGTACTGAGCGTTCTCCCTCACTTCAAACTCAAGAATATTTAAAATTTTAATTCATAACTTTGTTTACCAATAAAACAATGAGCATGTGACTAATGTGTGATGCCATGAGACCATTGAAGATGAAATACCACTTTGAAAGTGTTCACTCTGAATAAAAAAAATGAAGTCCTTGATTACAATATGAAGATCAGTGAAGAGAAATTTCAACTACTCAGATATAGAAAACTTGAGGAAATTAAAACTGTATCAAGGTATACGACAAATTCTAACCATAAAATAAAGCGAAAGAGCAATGTGAAGGACCTGGGAGTGATAATGTCAGAGATCTCTCCTTCAAAGACCACAACAATGTATCTACAACATCTGCTAGGAAATTGATAGGATGGATAATGAGAACCTTCAAAACTAGGGATGCCAAGCTCCTGAAGATTCTCTTCAAATCGCTTGTTCTCTCTAGGCTGGAATACTGCTGCACACTAACTGTTCCCTTCAAGGCTGGTGACATTCCTGACCTAGAGAGTGTACAAAGAACTTTCACAGCACACAAAAGTACGATAAGGCACCTAAATTACTGGGAACGGTTGAAGTTCTTTGATTTGTATTCCCTGGAATGCAGGCGAGAGAGATACATGATAATAAACACTTGGAAAGTCCTAGAGGAAAAAAATCACTCCCTATGAAAGCAAAAGACTCTTCATTAGATGCAACATTCCCCCATTGAAAAGCAGGGGCGTCACGAGTACACTGAGAGACAACACAGTAAGTGTCCGGGGCCCAAGACTGTTCAACTGCCTCCCAGCATACATAAGGGGGATTACCAATAGACCCCTGGCTGTCTTCAAGAAGGCACAGGACAGGCACCTAAAGTCAGTACCTGACCAACCGGGCTGTGGTTCGTACGTCAGTTTGCGTGCGGCCAGCAGTAACAGCCTGGTTGATCAGACCCTGATCCACCACGAGGCCTGGGGACGTTGACCCCCGAAACCCTTTCCATGTAATGGTTAGATTTGACTATAGTCTGCCTAGTATGAGCTAGTAGGCTTGCTGCAGTGTTCCTCCAGTCTTATGTTCTTAATGGTTGCCCTTTATGTGCCTTTTTAATCTGTTTCTTTTAAAGTCCTTGAATTAACAAGGCTTCACAAGCATCAACAAGTCCTTGGATTAACAAGGCTTCACAAGCATCAACAACTCCTTGGATTAACAAGGCTTCACAAGCATCAACAAGTCCTTGGATTAACAAGGCTTCACAAGCATCAACAACTCCTTGGATTAACAAGGCTTCACAAGCATCAACAAGTCCTTGGATTACCAAGGCTTTACAAGCATCAACAAGTCCTTGGATTAACAAGGCTTCACAAGCATCAACAAGTCCTTGGATTAACAAGGCTTCACAAGCATCAACAAGTCCTTGGATTAACAAGGCTTCACAAGCATCAACAACTCCTTGGATTAACAAGGCTTCACAAGCATCAACAAGTCCTTGGATTAACAAGGCTTCACAAGCATCAACAACTCCTTGGATTAACAAGGCTTCACAAGCATCAACAAGTCCTTGGATTAACAAGGCTTCACAAGCATCAACAAGTCCTTGGATTAACAAGGCTTCACAAGCATCAACAAGTCCTTGGATTAACAAGGCTTCACAAGCATCAACAAGTCCTTGGATTAACAAGGCTTCACAAGCATCAACAACTCCTTGGATTAACAAGGCTTCACAAGCATCAACAAGTCCTTGGATTAACAAGGCTTCACAAGCATCAACAACTCCTTGGATTAACAAGGCTTCACAAGCATCAACAAGTCCTTGGATTACCAAGGCTTTACAAGCATCAACAAGTCCTTGGATTAACAAGGCTTCACAAGCATCAACAACTCCTTGGATTAACAAGGCTTCACAAGCATCAACAAGTCCTTGGATTAACAAGACTTCACAAGCATCAACAACTCCTTGGATTAACAAGGCTTCACAAGCATCAACAAGTCCTTGGATTAACAAGGCTTCACAAGCATCAACAACTCCTTGGATTAACAAGGCTTCACAAGCATCAACAAGTCCTTGGATTAACAAGGCTTCACAAGCATCAACAAGTCCTTGGATTAACAAGGCTTCACAAGCATCAACAAGTCCTTGGATTAACAAGGCTTCACAAGCATCAACAAGTCCTTGGATTAACAAGGCTTCACAAGCATCAACAAGTCCTTGGATTAACAAGGCTTCACAAGCATCAAGTCCTTGGATTAACAAGGCTTCACAAGCATCAACAAGTCTCTCTCACAAACAAGGACTTTACCTGTCTCTTCCATGCTTCCAGTCGGCGCACCTCAGCTTCCAGGCCGGCCACTCGCTCCTCCAGTTCCCTTAGTTCGCCTTCCAGCTCCCACTTGCCACTCTCGGACTGTAACATGTGTTGATGTTAGATTATTATTAGATATCCACAATGCCTGAGATTTTTTTATCCTAAGATTTTTGTTTGAAGCTTAAAATCGCTTTATCCGATTTGCTTCAAATTTTTGCTGTCGTACACTATAACAGGTTCCCGCTGGTCAGTATTGTAATGGCTGGTGCATCTTAGGAGAACGATTGTATACTTAGTCTGTTTAAGTGCATATTTAAAAATACTACTAACGATTAAATACAGTGGACCCCCGGTTTTCGTGATATATTTTGGTCCAGAATGCTGTTCAAGTGCCATTACCAAACGAATTTATTCCCATAAGGAATAATGTAAAGTAGACTAGTCCTTTTAGACCCCCATAAATACACTTATAAAAGCATTTATAAGGGCGAGTTTCGAGCAGGACGAACACCGGGGGTCCACTGTACATGGAATCAGATTCCTTAGTACAACTGGAGAATGCCTCTTGTGATTGTTTTCTACTCACAGCCTCGGTGTTTACCTCATTGGAAGGTTCATGTTGTTATTCAGATGTGTAATTCTCAATTTGCCAATATTATTTAACTAATTGTATTTCCCTATTGTATTTTGTTAACACCTCATTTGAAAACAAGATATATGAAGTTTTACTATCGTTTTACACAAATAACTCGCACATAGAAGAGACGAGCTTACAACGACGTTTCGGTCCGACTTGGACCATTTACAAAGTCACACTAACAAAACGAAGAGGAGGGAGTATTTATAGGCCAGCAGACAAGAGCAGGACAAGAGAGGTATTAGGAAAGGAAGAAGAGAGGTAGTGGTAGAGGTAGTAGTGGAGTCAGTCAAATACTAAGAGGAGCACTGCAAGGGAGATAAGGGCCCACAAGGGAACTAGGGGTCCACAAGGGAGCTAGGGGCCCACAAGAGAGATAGGGGCTCACAAAGGGTAGGAACAAGAACACAGAAGGGGAGGAAATAATAATGGACCACAACCACTACCTCTGTTCTTCCTTTCCTACTACCTCTCTTGTACCGTCCCTCCTCTCCTTTTTGTTAGTGTGACTTTGTAAATGGTCCGACGACCGAAACGTCGTTGTACGTTCCTCTCTTCTATGTGAGGGTTATTTGTGTATTGTTCCAGTCACGGTATTGTGCTTTTTTGTTATTTACTATCCTTTTATTTAAATTAATGTGGTATTGAAGAATTGAGACACTTATGCAACATATGCGAATCTTTATTGAAGAAACGTTTCGCCACACAGTGGCTTCATCAGTCCAATACTAAGTAGGAAGGTATAAGGAGAGGAGGAGTTTGAGGTAATCAGTCCCTCAGCCTGGGATCGATGTGTTCAGTCCATCACTCTTGTAGGAAATACAGCATAGGGCCAGAGAAGTGGCTTATATACTGTAGTCAGGTGAGTGGAAGCAGGAGGCGGCGGGATCACAGTGGTACCATCCACTAGTGTAAGTAGGTCTTCGTCCAAAGGTTGGACAAGTATTGAAGAATTCTTTGTATCACGATCCCATGATGTTGCAGTGTCTGACAGATGAGATAAATGGTTTGAAATCCGACAAGTTGAAGATTGAGACACTTATGCAACATATGGGAATCTTTACTAAAGGCTGAAGGACTGATTACCTCAAACTCCTCCTCTCCTTATACCTTCCTGCCTGCTTTGTATTGGACTGATGAAGCCACTGTGTGGCGAAACGTTTTTTCAATAAAGATTCCCATATGTTGCATAAGTGTCTCAATTCTTCAACTTGCCGGTTTTCAAAACCATTTATCACATAATGTGATATTAGCCCATGTGGTAAGTTATTGAGTGCGATCTATTTCTCTTGATAAGGCAAATGAGATATGTCTTTGTGGTCAGATCTACCTGTTCAGTGGTCACGTGAGGTCATTCTGTCCTAAGCTGTCTGGGGATTAGCGTGGGGTGTGACTGTTCACCATGGCTTGTTGAAGTGTTTTATAATCTCAGGTTAAAGTGTTGAAGAAGGAAGTTCTACTTCTGCAGGAGGAAAATAGGAGGCTGAAGCTTCGCCTAGATGGGTTCATGAGTTAGTGTGAGATGTTTGGTGCTGGTAAGGAGGAAAAGACTACCAGCAGTGAGAGTGGCAGCCACTTTAAGTGGCAAGTGGTTGACAATTCAGAAAGAGGAATGAAAATAAGGAAGATTAATAGAGAAGATTTGAAGGTAGGAAACCGATTCTCTGTTCTCCAGGACGAGTGTACTTCAGTAATTAGTGAGGTTAAAGGTGCCACTGACTTCCCTGCTAATCAAGGTACGAATATTCTGATTGTGGAAAACTCTAGGTCAGATATATGGACCGTGCTTTTTGTAACAGGAATAAGAAGGTAAGACAAAGAGTGTGCTTCCCTGGAGCTGGTGTTGGTGACATAGTCAACAGGTTGGATAATATCATGTCAGGTAATAGGAACAAGCCAATTATTTATCATAAAGTTACAAATAAAGACAATGGATCAGGTCAGCAAACAAAGGAAAACAGCAGAGGGCAGCAAGAGAAAAGCTCCCTTAAAGGTTTACTATACTAATAGCAGAAATTAAAGAAATAAGATACATAAGCTAAGATTAATTGCAAGTGCAGGAAACATAGATATTATTGCTATAACAGAGACCAGGCTCAATCTGAAAGATAGAGAGTTGCCTTCAGAATGTCACATACAAGGCTATAAAATATTCCACACTGATAGGGTCAACAGGAAGGGTGGTGGAGAGGCGATGTACGTCAGAGATAATTTAAATTGATGTGTTAGACAAGATGTAAAATTAGAAGCGTCAACCACTGAATCTGTTTGGTTACAGCCTCGAGGGCAGTGAAAACTAATCTTGGGTGTGATTTACAGGCCCCCAAACCTTGACAGGGAGTGCAGTAAACTTCTATGGGACGAAATTCGTAAGGAATCTACATATAAAAATGTTGTGCTAATGGGAGATTTTAACTTTAGACAAATTGACTGGAGCAATTTGATAGGAAATTTACAGTCAAATGTCTTTCTTGATACGATTCAGGATTGTTTTTTTTAAACAGTTTGTGACAGAACCAACTAGAGGAAATAACCTGCTTTCAGGTATACAAAAGTAAGGTTAGAGACAAGATAGACCCACTCAAAAGTTACTCGGGTCAGCTCACCATCAGTGATAAGGAAATGTGTAGAATATTTAACACTAATTTCCTCTCAGTTTTTACACAGGAAGACACTAGCGATATTCCAGAAATTATAAATTATGTGGAACAGGATGATAATAAACTATGCATAATTAGGGTCATAAGTGACATAGTCCTTAGACTATGAACTGTTTGCAAGGATTCTAAAGGAATGTAAAGAGGAGCTTAGCAAACCTTTGGCTAATCTTTTCAAAATATCACTACAAACTGGCATAGTGCCAGATAAGTGGAAAATGGCAAATGTGATACCTATTTTAAAAGCAGGTGACAGGTCCTTAGCTTCGAACTATAGATCAATAAGACTAACCTCCATAGTGGGAAAATTTATGAAATCAATAATTGCTGAGGCACAAATTGAACAACGAATTTCAGCACGGTTTTACAAAAGGGCGTTCCTGCCTTACGAATTTATTAACTTTTTTCACTAAGGTGTTTGAGTAGGTAGATCATGGTAATGAATATGATATTGTGTATATGGACTTCAGTAAGGCTTTTGACAAAATCCAATATCAGAGACTATTGAGGAAAATTAAGGCACACGGAATAGGAGAGTTTTTTCCCTGGGTAGAGGCGTGGTTGACAAATAGGCGGCAGAGAATTTGCATTAATATGGAGAAATCTGAGTGGGGAAGCATCACGAGCGGTGTTCCACAGGGTCAGTGTTGGGCCCCTTGTTGTTCACAATCTACATAAACGACATAGACGAGGGAATAAATAGTGACATAAGCAAGTTTGCTGATGACTCCAAAATAGACCGACGAATTCATTCTGACGAGGTCATTAGAGCACTCCAGGAAGATTTGGATAGACTGATGCAGTGGTCGGAGAAGTGGCAGTTGCAGTTTAATATAAACAAATGCAAAATTCTAAACATTGGACAGGAAAATAGCCATGCCACATATAAACTAAATAATGTAGATCTTAATATTACTGATTGCGAAAAGGATTTGGGAGTTCTGGTAAACAGTAATCTAAGACCAAGACAACAGTGAATAAGTGTTCGCAATAAAGCAAACAGAATCCTTCGCTTCATATCAAGAAGCATAAATAATAGAAGTCCTCAGGTTGTTCTTCAACTCTATATATCCTTGGTTAGGCCTCATTTAGATTATGCTGCACAGTTTTGGTCACCGTATTACAGAATGGATATAAATGCACTGGAAAACGTACAGAGGAGGATGACAAAGTTGATCCCATGTATCAGAAATCTTCCCTATGAGGATAGACTGAGGGCCCTGAATTTGCACTCCCTATAAAGGTGTAGAATAAATTAAAGGGTTATAAATAGTGTGCTAAAATATCTAGCTGTGAGAGGACTCGCAGCAATGGCTTGAAGTTGGAAAAATTCAGATTCAGGAAGGATATAGGAAAGCACTGGTTTGGTAATAGAGTTGTGGATGAGTGGAACAAACTCCCGAGTACAGTTATAGAGGCTAAAACATTGTGTAGTTTTAAAAATAGGCTAGATAAATACTTAAGTGGGTGTGGGTTGGTGTGAATTGGACCTGACTAGCTTGTGCTACTAGGTCAGATGCCGTGCTCCTCCCTTAAGTGAATGTGACCTGATCTGCCTAGGTTAGGACATTGGTTTAAACCGGTGGGAGACTTGGACCTGCCTCGCATGGGCCAGTAGGCCATCTGCTGTGTTCCTTCTTTCTTAAGTTACTTAATTATCGTAAGAGTATCTTCAAGTGATTTTTAGAATGGAATTTTTTCTACCTTCAATCTGTCGATTATAACTTGAGACATCTTATACGATCAACTTTAATTTTTTTTTTTTTTTTTACTGTCTAAGGGAAAATGAAGATCAGTCTATTGGCATATGCAAGTGTTATGTGATTAATGTGCATATGCAAGGCGTATAATTAGGGAGGATATGATTGAGGTGTATAAATGGAAAACAGGAATAAATAAAGGGGATGTAAATAGCGTGCTGAAAATATCCAGCCAAGACAGGACTCGCAGCAATGGTTTCAAGTTGGAAAAGTTCAGATTCAGGAAGGATATAGGAAAGCACTGGTTTGGTAACAGATTGTGGATGAGTGGAACAAACTCCCGAGTACCGTCATAGGGGCTGGGACGTTGTGTAATTTTAAAAATAGGTTAGATAAATACATGAGTGGGTGTGGGTGGGTGTGAGTTGGACCTGACTAGCTTGTGCTACTAGGTCAGATGCCGTACTAATTCTTTAAGTGGAAGTGACCTGACTACCTGGAATTTACCTGGAGAGGGTTAACTCCAGGTGGTCGGGTCTAAGCCGGGAGTGATGGACCTGCCTCGCATGGGTCAGTAGGCGTGCTGCAGTGTTCATTTTTTCTTATGTTCTTATGTTATGTGATTAATGTGCATATGCAAGTGTTCTGGGATTAATGTGCATATGCAAGTGTTATGTGATTAATGTGCATATACAAGTGTTATGTGATTAGTGTGCATAGTTCATTACCATCTTGCATCTCCGTGTGAAAGCTTGTTAAGATCTACAAATGTTCAACACTGGTGTATCCTAATTTAAAAGAGGGTTTTGACTGTTGTTCCATTACAGTATTCCATGGGATAACTGAAGAATGCGTCTTCTGGTCGGAGTGCAACTTTTAAGGCTCGTATGTTATCCTAAATGGAAAGTTCTCGCTGATATTGAATTACATAATTTCCAATGTGTAATTTTTAATAAATAAAATGTGACACTGATTTCCATTCAGTATAATAAATGTCTTTTACGATCAGGTGAAAAAAACAAAAAAATTGACACTTTTGCCTTGAACGATGATACCCTGTGTTTAACACTAACGATGATACCCTGTGTTTAACACTAACGATGATATCCCTGTGTTTAACACTAACGATGATACCCTGTGTGTTTAACACTAACGATGATACCCTGTGTTTAACACTACGATGATACCCTGTGTTTAACACTAACGATGATACCCTGTGTTTAACACTAACGATGATACCCTGTGTGTTAACACTAACGATGATACCCTGTGTTTAACACTGACGATGATACCCTGTGTGTTTATACACTAACGATGATACCCTGTGTTTAACACTATCGATGATACCCTGTGTTTAACACTAACGATGATACCCTGGTTTAACACTAACGATGATACCCTGTGTTTAACACTAACGATGATACCCTGTGTTTTAACACTAACGATGATACCCTGTGTTTAACACTAACGATGATACTCCTTGTTTAACACTAACGATGATACCCTGTGTGTTTAACACTAACGATGATACCCTGTGTTTAACACTACGATGATACCCTGTGTTTAACACTAACGATGATACCCTGTGTTTAACACTAACGATGATCCCTATGTGTTTAACACTAACGATGATACCCTGTGTTTAACACTAACGATGATACCCTGTGTGTTTAACACTATCGATGATACCCTGTGTTTAACACTAACGATGATACCCTGTGTTTAACACTAACGATGATACCCTGTGTTTAACACTAACGATGATACCCTGTGTTTAACACTAACGATGATACCCTGTGGTTTAACACTATCGATGATACCCTGTGTTTAACACTAACGATGATACCCTGTGTGTTTAACACTAACGATGATACCCGTGTTTAACACTAACGATGATACCTGTGTTTAACACTAACGATGATACCCTGTGTTTAACACTAACGATGATACCCTGTGTGTTTAACACTAACGATGATACCCTGTGTTTTAACACTAACGATGATACCCTGTGTGTTTAACACTATCGATGATACCCTGTGTTTAACATAACGATGATACCTGTGTTTAACCTACGATGATACCCTGTGTTAACACTAACTATGATACCCTGTGTTTAACACTAACGATGATACCTGTGTTTAACACTAACGATGATACCCTGTGTTTAACACTAACGATGATACCCTGTGTGTTTAACACTATCGATGATACCCTGTGTTTAACACTAACGATGATACCCTGTGTTTAACACTAACGATGATACCCTGTGTTTAACACTAACGATGATACCCTGTGTTTAACACTAACGATGATACCCTGTGTTTAACACTAACGATGATACCCTTTGTTTAACACTAACGATGATACCCTGTGTGTTTAACACTAACGATGATACCTGTGTTTAGCACTAACGATGATACCTTGTGTTTAACACTAACAATGATACCCTGTGTGCTTAACACTAACGATGATACCCTGTGTGTTTAACACAACGATGATACCCTGTGTTTAACACTAACGATGATACCTTGTGTTTAACACTAACAATGATACCCTGTGTGCTTAACACTAACGATGATACCCTGTGTGTTTAACACTAACGATGATCCCCTGTGTTTAACACTAACGATGATACCATGTGTTTAACACTAACGATGATACCCTGTGTTTAACACTAACGATGATACCCTGTGTGTTTAACACTAACGATGATACCCTGTGTTTAACACTAACGATGATACCCTGTGTGTTTAACACTATCGATGATACCCTGTGTTTAACACTAACGATGATACCCTGTGTGTTTAACACTAACGATGATACCCTGTGTTTAACACTTACGATGATACCATGTGTTTAACACTAACGATGATACCCTGTGTGTTTAACACTAACGATGATACCCTGTGGCTTAACACTAACGATGATACCCTGAGTTTAACACTAACGATGATACCCTGTGTGTTTAACACTATCGATGATACCCTGTGTTTAACACTAACGATGATACGCTGTGTTTAACACTAACGATGATACCTTGTGTTTAACACTAACAATGATACCCTGTGTGCTTAACACTAACGATGATACCCTGTGTGTTTAACACTAACGATGATACCCTGTGTTTAACACTACCACTGAAAATACATTAAAAAAAATGGAATTCTTAGTGAGCTAAATAATCCCTTTTGTCTGGTCGGTTGGGAACATCAAGTATTAGTGAGACATATGTATAGGGAAATGTACTCTGTTGGTAAATTTTATTACCCCTAATTTGTTCATTTTATTAATAAAACTCTTGAAAAAATATACTTGTTTTTTAGACGACTAAGAAATAAAACTATATAACTAAAACAATTAAAAGACCTTTTAATTATAATTACCTATACCTGCAAAAATTCAAGCACTTCCCTGTAGCTATTTAGGAGATATAAATGTTTTATCTGGAACTTATAACAAATATTTATAGCGTATTTTCTGGCATATAAGACACACCGCAATGTTTGTAGGCAGATACTGTGAAAATAACCTCTTCAAGGGTGGGCCCTTGCAATGGTGAAGAGGCTCTTGGTCTGAGGAATTGGACCTTTCGGTCTTCTTCCTCCGACGAAACCTATTTTCCTTCCACTCCTCCCTTCCTTACCCCATCCTTCCCATCCCTTCCTTCCCATCCCTTCCTTCCCATCCCTTCTTTCCCAGCCCTTCTTTCCCATCCCTTCCTTCCCATCCCTTCTTTCCCATCCCTTCCTTCCTATCCCTTCTTTCCCAGCCCACCTCCCACCTCCTTTTTCTTTCTCTTCCATCCTGATAAAGCTGATCACTGCTAAAACATTGGTGTGAAAATGTTGTGATCTGCCGGAAGCTATACTAGTGTGACAGTCAAGATGTTTCCACCACCTGAATATGTTACCACCACCTGAAGATGTTACCACCACCTGAAGATGTTACCACGACCTGAAGATGTTACCACCACTTGAAGATGTTACCACCACCTGAAGATGTTACCACCACCTGAATATGTTACCACCACCTGAATATGTTACCACCACCTGAAGATGTTACCACCACCTGAAGATGCTACCACCACCTGGTATGAAAATATCTGAAGGAAAGGTAAGTTAAATGGTTTAAAAGACATAAGGTAATGACAGTGACACAAATAGTCAGTAGATGTCTATTTATGTCAAGATTTGTGACCATTGTCAAGCTGGAAACTAATTCATGCTCTCACATCTGCTCTATTATTCACGACACCAGCTCTTAGTGAACCTTTATCTAGTCTGGGTACACATTGAAACCCATGTGGCAAATGAGTATTTATTTTCTATTATGTCTTCTTCTACAAGGCTGAGTTGAGACAGCTGGTTCTATGATTTTTAATGGTAAGGCAGACTTAATTAAATCTTATAGGTGGGAATTACAGTGCCTGCGCTCTAAGGGAAAGACGAGGAAGCAGAAGATTGGAGGATCATCAGCGATTGAATGAATAATTATAAATATATCTCCTTTTTCTAGGGTCGCCCTACGTCACTGAAAGACAGCGGGTGTGCTAAAAAATATGTGAAAACAGAAAATGGACAGCGAATTGATTCAAGATCTTGCATGTAGCAGGAACTTCGTTACGACAGTTCTAATAAGGAAGTGTTAGAACTGTCCATCATGATGTTATCGTCCTCTCCCTTTACCACTGCGGCTTTATTATACATCTAATTATTTTAGCCCTCAAAGCTATTTAGTTAACGAATCTAAGAATGTCGTAATGAACAATTGTCAGCGAATAAAAACAAATACCTGGATTGCTTTGGTAGCGCCGAACTCAGATGCACTTTGGAAGAGACATTGAAATGCCGCGATGGTCATGCAGGCCTCATCCCGGACTCTGCAGGAGAGAGTAATGTTGTTAGGTCATGCAGGCCTCATCCCGGACTCTGCAGGAGAGAGTAGTTAATGTTGTTAGTGAAGAGGAGTTAGATGGGGCAAGTGAAACTAACAGAGGGAGAGTTGTGTTACTGACAGAAGTGGAGATAGCAGCAGGGAGGGGTAGTGCTTATGGTAGCCGGAGGAGGGGAAGCAGGTGAAGTAAATTTACCTGGAAGAAGCAGAAATGGTGGGGAAGTTGAGATACATAAGAGTACTTAAGATGGAAGACGAAGCGAAGTTATAAGTATGGATAAGTGAGGATGGTGAAGAAACCTAAGTTTGAGAGCGAAGTTGAGTTAGCGTGAGAAATTGACTTAGTCAGGGGAAGTTGAGTTACTTGGGTAAGGGAAGTCGAGTAAGTGGGGGAAAAGAGCCAACAAGAGAAAGTGAAGCTAGTGGGGCAGTGAAGGCAGAGGAATACCTGGAATACCATTACAACAATACACAAAACACAAAAATAACATGTACCAACAGCTGTCTTTAACAAAGGAGCTTAATATACTATTCGAAAGACACTGTACAAAATATATATTGGCAAAGGCAAAACTCGTATAACCTCAACCTACCCATGTAACCATATTTACAATATTATACACAAAATTATACCAACACAAATATATGTCACATTTTGTTAATATGTATATATATATATCCGTACATTACACATATACATGATTCTACAGGTAGTGGTGGTGGGGCAGTGAAGGTAGCAGGGAAGACATGATAGAAGTGATAGGTAGTGGTGGGGTGGAGTAGTGAAGGTAGCAGGGAAGACATGATAGAAGTGATAGGTAGTAGTGGGGGTGGAGTAGTGAAGGTAGCAGGGAAGACATGATAGAAGTGATAGGTAGTGGTGGGGGTGGAGTAGTGAAGGTAACAGGAGACCTGAGAGAAGTGATAGGTAGTAGTGGTGGGGCAATGAAGGTAGCAGGGAAGACCTGATAGAAGTGCTAGGTAGTAGTGGTGGGGTAGTGAAGGTAGCAGGGAAGACCTGAGAGAAGTGATAGGTAGTGGTGGTGGGGTAGTAAAGGTAGCAGGGAAGACCTGAGAGAAGTGATAGGTAGTGGTGGTGGGGTAGTGAAGGTAGCAGGGAAGACCTGGAGAAGTGATAGGTAGTGGTGGTGGGGTAGTGAAGGTAGCAGGGAAGACCTGAGAGAAGTGATAGGTAGTGGTGGTGGGGTAGTGAAGGTAGCAGGGAAGGCCTGAGAGAAGTGATAGGTAGTGGTGGTCGGTAGTGAAGATAGAAGGGGGGACCTGATAGAAGTGATAGATAGTGGTGGTGGGGTAGTGAAGGTAGCAGGAGGGACCTGAGAGAAGCGATAGGTAGAGGTGGTAGGGTAGTGAAGGTAGAAGGGGAGACCTGAGAGAAGTGATAGGTAGTAGTGGTGGTGGGGTAGTGAAGGTAGCAGGAGGGACCTGAGAGAAGGATAGGTAGTGGTGGTGGGGTAGTGAAGGTAGCAGGAAGACCTGAGAGAAGTGATAGGTAGTGGTGATGGGGTAGTGAAGGTAGCAGGGAAGACCTGAGAGAAGTGATAGGTAATGGTGGTGGGGTAGTGAAGGTAGCAGGGAAGACCTGAGAGAAGTGATAGGTAGTGGTGATGGGGGTGAAGGTAGCAGGGAAGACCTGGGGAGAAGTGATAGGTAATGGTGGTGGGACAGTGAAGGTAGCAGGGAAGACCTGAGAGAAGTGATAGGTAGTGGTGGTGGGACAGTGAAGGTAGCAGGGGAGACCTGATAGAAGCGATAGGTAGTGGTGGTGGGAGCAGAGCCAATGTAGATAAATTTAGTGGGGAAGTTGAGTCAGCAGTCAAGTATGTTTAGTAAGTGAACTGAAGCCAATAAGAGAAAGTGAAGTTAGAAGGGAATATTAAAGTTAACAATGTTGAGCTAAAAGAGATGTGAACTTGATGGGGAAAATGGAATTATTGGGGTTAAAAGAGTTGCTGGGTAAATGGCGTTAACAAGCAAAGGGAAGTGGAGTTTGCAGGGATTATGAAAAATTAGTTGAAGAAATGGACTTAGGGAGTGTAGTTAACAGTTATAAGTGAAAAAATTAGAAGTGTTATTAGAGAAGGAAGTGCATCTAGTAGAGATAAAAGTACTGAGTAGTTAAAGGAAGGGAAATGGAGTTTACTTGGTAAAGTAGAGTTTTCCGATTAAAGTAAATTTTTTTGAGTGAAATAGAGTTTACTGGGTAATGTGGAGTTGGTTGATCTCGAAATAATGATTTAGGGTTTGATATCATGAATCTCAAGAATAACAGTCATCAGGTAACACTGGGTAATGATGTTAACAGTCATCAGGTAACACTGGGTAATGATGTTAACAGTCATCAGGTAACACTGGGTAATGATGTTAAGAATAACAGTCATCAGGTAACACTGGGTAATGATATTACAAGTCATCAGGTAACACTGGGTAATGATGTTAACAGTCATCAGGTAACACTGGGTAATGATATTACCAGTCATCAGGTAACACTGGGTAATGATATTACCAGTCATCAGGTAACACTGGGTAATAATGTTAATAGTCATCAGGTAACACTGGGTAATGATGTTAAGAATAACAGTCATCAAGTAACACTTTGTAATGATGTTAAGAATAACAGTCATCAGGTAACACTGGGTAATAATGTTAAGAATAACAGTCATCAGGTAACACTGGGTAATGATATTACCAGTCATCAGGTAACACTGGGAAAAAATGTTAACAGTCATCAGGTAACACTGGGTAATGATGTTAAGAATAACAGTCAGTAGGTAACACTGGGTAATGTTGTTAAAAATAACAGTCATCAGGTAACACTGAGTAATGATGTTACCAGTCATCAGGTAACACTTGGTAATGATGTTAACAGTCATCAGGTAACACAGGGTAATGATGTTAACAGTCATCAGGTAACACTTGGTAATGATGTTAACAGTCATCGGGTAATACTGGGTAATGATGTTAACAGTCATCAGGTAACACTGGGTAATGATGTTAACAGTCATCAGGTAACACTGGGTAATGATGTTAAGAATAACAGTCATCAGGTAACACTGGGTAATGATATTACCAGTCATCAGGTAACACTGGGTAATGATGTTAACAGTCATCAGGTAACACTGGGTAATGATATTATCAGTCATCAGGTAACACTGGGTAATGATATTACCAGTCATCAGGTAACACTGGGTAATGATATTACCAGTCATCAGGTAACACTGGGTAATGATATTACCAGTCATCAGGTAACACTGGGTAATAATGTTAATAGTCATCAGGTAACACTGGGTAATGATGTTAAGAATAACAGTCATCAAGTAACACTTTGTAATGATGTTAAGAATAACAGTCATCAGGTAACACTGGGTAATAATGTTAAGAATAACAGTCATCAGGTAACACTGGGTAATGATATTACCAGTCATCAGGTAACACTGGGAAAAAATGTTAACAGTCATCAGGTAACACTGGGTAATGATGTTAAGAATAACAGTCAGTAGGTAACACTTTGTAATGTTGTTAAAAATAACAGTCATCAGGTAACACTGAGTAATGATGTTACCAGTCATCAGGTAACACTTGGTAATGATGTTAACAGTCATCAGGTAACACAGGGTAATGATGTTAACAGTCATCAGGTAACACTTGGTAATGATGTTAACAGTCATCGGGTAACACTGGGTAATGATGTTAACAGTCATCAGGTAACACTTGGTAATGATGTTAACAGTCATCAGGTAACACTTGGTAATGATGTTAACAGTCATCAGGTAACACTTAGTAATGATGTTAACAGTCATCAGGTAACACTTGGTAATGATGTTAACAGTCATCAGGTAAGACTTGTAATGATGTTAACAGTCATCAGGTAACACTTGGTAATGATGTTAACAGTCATCAGGTAACACTTGGTAATGATGTTAACAGTCATCAGGTAACACTTGGTAATGATGTTAACAGTCATCAGGTAACACTTGGTAATGATGTTAACAGTCATCAGGTAACACTTGGTAATGATGTTAACAGTCATCAGGTAACACTGGGTAATGATGTTAACAGTCATCAGGTAACACTGGGTAATGATGTTAACAGTCATCAGATAACACTTGTAATGATGTTAACAGTCATCAGGTAACACTTGTAATGATGTTAACAGTCATCAGGTAACACTTGGTAATGATGTTAACAGTCATCAGGTAACACTGGGTAATGATGTTAACAGTCATCAGGTAACACTGGGTAATGATGGTAACAGTCATCAGGTAACACTGGGTAATGATGTTAACAGTCATCAGATAACACTTGGTAATGATGTTAACAGTCATCAGGTAACACTTGGAAATGATGTTAACAGTCATCAGGTAATACTTGGTAATGATGTTAACAGTCATCAGGTAACACTGGGTAATGATGTTAACAGTCATCAGGTAACACTGGGTAATGATGTTAACAGTCATCAGGTAACACCGGGTAATGATGTTAACAGTCATCAGGTAACACTGGGTAATGATGTTAACAGTCATCAGGTAACACTTTGTAATGATGTTAACAGTCATCAGGTAACACTGGGTAATGATGTTAACAGTCATCAGGTAACACTTGGTAATGATGTTAACTGTTAAGTCTATCTTCTTGGCTTCTTACTTTTGGCAGTAGAATGGTAGCGTAGGTGCAGAGATACGGCCGATGACTAGACTCAGTTTATTAATGGCAAGGTGTAGGAATACACGGGGACAGAGCGTGAGGGGACCGGGAGCCAGCAAGGGTAGAGATGCTGCTTCAGTGAGGTAGGCCGTGTAAGTGAGAGAGAAGCATGGCTGACCAGCCCGACCTTGATAGGCCTATAGAGGGCAGCACCATAGTGCCGTGCAGTTTGAAGCAGCCTCTGGATAGGCTGTTTACATCCGCTCGGCCACCTACCGCGTGTCGTCTCGACACGACAATACTGGCGGGCACAAAGGTGTAAAAACAAGCAAGGTTACCCAGGGGAAACTGGCTTCCGGTCACCTGACATTTACAACAGGAAATTGTCGGTGCAGGCCGAAAAAAAAACTCTCCCCCTACGTGAGTCGAGGAAGAGAAAATCGGCCTGCCCGTACAGCTGGACAGAGGACAGAACAAGCCAATGCTGACACAGGAACTAGAGTCTTCTATATACAGGTTGTCCACAGGGCCAGACGTCAACTTGACTGCACATCCATGAGCGCTGTACCATCCTCACATCTGCAAACAATGACTGACAGTAGCATTTCCTAAGGTGTGACATTTAACTCAAAAGGGCGATATTGCCCTTGCCTTTATACAGGCTTTACAAGACACACTGGGTGCACATACTCACCATAACATTATTTCCATGGAATTCATTATACTACGGGTACCCTCTAAGAATAAGTTTAACATATTTACATGGTGTTGTCCACCCTGACTCCATTATTTACTAACTATACAATGTGTGCGCATTAATCCCCATTTCTGCAAGCAAACAATTAGCGTAGCTAGCGTAGGAGTCGGACAAGTCAGTAGGTATGTCAATGTCACAGAAATGTACTGCTGTCCGGGGTCTCAGGCCATAAGTATGGAGCCTTACAGGACTGTCATCTGTCGTAGGGATAGCGGGTGAAGAACTAGACGGGTTGTCACTAGTTTGAGTCTGCTTGTGGCTTTGCAATGCCCGCGATTCCAGCTCTGCTTCAGCTTGCACATGATCAATATACTTCATGTGGTCAAGGTGAGCTTCTCTGATAGTTCCGCTAGCTATCTCCCTCACCTCGAACTTATTGCCGCGGAGCTGTCGTAGGACACGGTAAGGTCCGACAAACTTGGGGACAAGTTTATGCATACCAGGGGTCTGCGTCGGGTTGAGCAACATAACTTTGCAACCTGGTTCCACCTTACTTTCCTTAGCGTGGGCGTTGCGATCAGACGTGAACCTATCTGTGGCTTTTATTAGGTTCTCACGTACTCGCTGGAAAACAAGCTGTGTGGTCCGCATCTTAACTATACCGGTGTTATCGGCGTCATAGATTGGGCTAGGCGGAGCAAACAGGATTTAGTATGGTAAACGCTTATCATAGCCGTACAAGGCAAAATGGGGTGTCTCGCCAATTGAGCTGTTGAGGGAAGAGTTCAATGTACACTGAACATCTGGAATAGCGTCATCCCATGTAGTACAACTCGGATTAACGGTTACTCTGAGCACCTCCAGAACTTTGCGGTTTGTACGCTCAGCAAGACCATTACTCGCCGGGTGACGTGGAGCTACTGGTGCTTGGTGAATGTCAAACCTGGAACAAAGGTCCTTCATTGTGGCATTTATGAACTCCGACCCATTGTCTGACAGGAGAACACGTGGGCAGGTATGACGGAGAACGATACGCTCACGGAAAGCATTTGCGACTGTCTCGGCCGTTTTGTCAGGGATGGGTACTAACTCGCAGTACCGCGTCAAGTTATCTACCATTACAAGCAGGTGTTTATTACCTCTTTTCCGAGGTCGAGAAATTCGTCAACAGGTCGACAGAAGTTCTCCCAGGGCTCCTTTGTAATGGGATACTTCAGAATGGGATTGGGACCCGTGACAGTACCCTTGTGTTGTAAGCAAACGACACACTGGTGTACATACTTGGCAATTTCCGCTGCCATCTTAGGCCAGAAATATTTCATTCTAGCCTGTTTGATGCTGCGGTCCTTCCCGGGGTGAGCTGCGCCTGGGACATCGTGGATCAACTTGAGAGTCGTGGGTACCAGGGACTCTGGTATCACCAGTTGGTGTACGGTTCTGCCGGGGTCCACTAGTCGAGCTACACGACACAGTACTCCTTGATTGACCACTAAGTCTGTCAGCGGAACGGGCGACTTGACTCGCGGGCCAACGTCCTCCTTGGTTAGGAATCGAAGGACTGGTGACCACACCGGGTCCCGCCGTTGGGCGGGATACTTCGACAAGTGAAGTATCCTTCCTCAGGGGGAATTCTCGACTATGCAAGTTACCGACAAGGACTTGCAACTTGCCACGACGCACAGTGTGCAAGGACGGCTCAAGGGATAGGTCCTCGACGGAGAACGAGTTGTCTGCACTGACAAAGGCTATATGCCTTGACAAGGCGTCAGTTACGACATTTTGCTTACCCGGTACATAGCAGATTTCGGGATTGTAGTCGTTAAAGGTGAGAGACCACCGAGCATGTTTCCCAGAGAGATTCTTGTTTGCAAAAAGGGATAATAACGGCAGATGATCCGTGTAAATCTTGATAGGATACTGGTAAATAATGTCTCTGAAGTGGTTCAAAGCCCAGACGATGGCTAAGGCTTCTAGCTCTGTCACAGAGTAATTGACTTCAGCTTTGGTAAGAACACGGCTAGCATAAGCTATTGGCTGTTGCTTACCATTAGATTCCTGCGACAAGACTGCACCGATGCCAACTTTGCTGGCATCTGTCGTCAAGGTGAACGCTTTGGTGAAATCAGGGAACCTAAGGACTGGGGCTGATGTTAACCTATTCTTAAGTGTGACGAAAGCTCTTTCTTGGTCACACGTCCACTCAAAGGGAACATCTTTCTTAAGGAGCTGCGTCAAGGGTGCAGCTAAGGTGGAGAAACCGGCTATGAAAGTGCGGTAGAATCCAGCTAGGCCTACGAAGGAGCGGACAGTATCCGCCGTCGTAGGTCTAGGGAACCTTCGCACAGCCGAGATTTTAGACTCATCTGTCTTGATGCCGCTCTGAGTCACTACGTGGCCCAGAAACTTTATTTCCTGCTTAAGGAACTGGCATTTTGAAAGCTTCACCTTAAGATTAGCCTTGGCTAGTTTTTCCAGTACCCGCTCAAGTTTTACGAGATACGTAGGAACATCTTGGGACATCACAATGAGATCGTCTAGGTAGACCATGAGCGTGCCACCTAGGAGAGTACGGAAAATCGTTGTAATTAGACGACTGAACGTGATCGGGCTTCCACGCAAGCCGAAGGGCATTCTCTTGAACTGATAATGACCAGTAGGCGTAGAGAATGCTGTTAGTTCTTTGCTTTGGTCATCAAGAGGGATCTGCCAAAACCCTTGAAGAAGATCAAGAGTCGAAAAGACCTTGTTATCGCCAATGTTCTGTAACAGGTCATTCAGAACTGGCAATGGAAATCGGTCTGGGATGGTACAGGCATTCAGTTTCCTGTAATCTATAACAGGACGCCATGTTCCATCTTTCTTGGGAACTAGGATTAGAGGGGCATTCCACGGGCAAATGGACTCCTCGATAACTCCATCGCAGAGCATCTTTGCAATGAGTTCGTCAGCAAACACTCTTTGCACATGCGGCAAACGATACGCAGGCATGTAAATGGGTTTAGTACCTTTCTCAAGCGGAATATGGTGAGACATAAGCGGGGTCAGACCCATGGACTCATCATCTAACGCGACGGCAGTGCGTGCGCGATTGAGAACCTGGAGAAGTTGTGGAACTTCTTCCGGGTAGTCTGTCATAGCTAGATCATCTTCCTGCACTGGCCGGGTGACGGAAGAATTAGTAGCGGACTCACCTGGGAGGACTGCACTTATAAGAACGTCAGCTGGGATTTCTCCCTCCACTCTCACCGGGAGAGGGAACCTGACGAGGTCGACAAGTGAAGTATCCTTCCTCAGGGGGAATTCTCGACTATGCAAGTTACCGACAAGGACTTGCAACTTGCCACGACGCACAGTGTGCAAGGACGGCTCAAGGGATAGGCCCTTGACTCTGCATGTGTCGTTGTCGACTAGCACATGATCTCCTTCGAAAGCTCTTGTCACATACACCGTAACAGGAGTGAGCGAATTAGCCGACAAAGTGATGTCATACTTTGTACAGGCAGTAACTCTGCTCGCTGATGCCATGACACGAGTCAGACAGTCGCCTGCCGACAGGGAGACTGCGGCTTGACAACGGTCATCCTCTACAACAGCGCGAGAGTTAGAGTGATGGTCAGAATGGGCGTCCCCAGACTGGGTTTCACTGATAACTGAGCGCTGATGGTCAGGAGGTGACGAGATACGAGCTCTCTTATGAGGTTGGTCAGGACAAGAGGCCGACCTCACGGAGGGTGCGCGACGGAAACCGCGGGTTTCCAATGATTCCAAGCACTGGATGTACTCAGAGACGGAGTGGCAGGTAGTGGAACCCAAGCGCACACCCCAGAAGGGTGCGTCCACTCCGTCAAAATCCGCTTTCCACTTAGCTGGATCTAAACGGATCTTAAGGTCTGCCATGGTCTTGAAACCGATGAGCAAATCGCATGGGAAGACGATGTCATCAACAACTAAGAACTTTGCTGACCACTTGTGATCATGGATCGCAAATTCTAAGGTTGTACAACCACGGACCGTGAGAGGGCTACCTGAAACGCCTCGCAATGTCTGAATAGCAGACAGCTCGGTCAGCATGGCTGCATGGAGACCAATGTCACGGAAGAGGGTGGAACGGACAATGTTAACCACCGAACCTGTATCAAGAAAAAGCTGAATAGGCTTCCGATGAAGTGTGGACTCTACAAGAGGTCCACACGGGCTGTCATACCGAACATGAAGGCATGACGGGCCGACTAGGTCGTCGGAGTCCCGGCTGCTAGAGGCTCGACGCTTGGTGGAGCGACTCGACGTCTTGGAAGGTACGGTTCGAGTCGCGACACCAGCGTCGAGGCACTCTGTTTCCGTGCTGTCGGCATGCGTGTCGCTGCCCAGGGCGGCGAACGCATTGCGGACAGGGACGGAATACAGCGACTCCGATAGGGTGACTATCTCTTTGCTTGATTTTTCTGGTGCGTCTCTTCCCCCGAACTACTGGAGGGGCTCCGGCTAGCTCGGGCTCCGGGCGAGGAGCGCTTGCCGTGGTGCGACGACAAGATGCTACGCAACTTGAGGCACTCACTGGAGGTATGACTGGATGTATGGTGGTAAACACAATCGCCCTCCCGGTGCTGCGCACGGGGACGGTGATTATCACGGCGTGGGGGCTGAGGTTTATAACACTCAGAACGGTAATGACCTCTTTTACCGCAGTTAAAACAGGTAACCACACGCTTCGCGGGTGGTGCTGACGGCGGGGTGCGCTTATGACGCTTGGACTTAGATGGAGGAGACGCTTGCAAAGTCGTCTTGCTAGCCCTCCGGTCATAACCTGACCTGCCGTTTTGATTCGGCTTGGTCTGAGGTTTGCTGTTCGTCCTAGCCTTGGCTGCTGATTGCTGGACGGCTGCAGCAAAAGTGACAGGGGGTTGCACAGGCGGCGACACAAGAGTTGGCAATTGAGGGACTTGCAAGGGAGTACCAGCAGGGCGACAAGCCTTGTCTTTCTCGCCCAGCGGTTTAATTTTATCGATAGCATTAAAGGCACCCAGGATGTGTTCCTTGGGGCCAAGCCCTAATTCGTCAATCCTATCATGGAGATGGAGTGGGGCATCTCTCCGCATGACGCCTCCGACGATCATGGGGATGATGTCTTCGAGTTTTATACTACCATCACTAGTGACCCACTTGCTATCCTTCATAATGTCAATAAAATCTAACGATGCTCGCTGGAAACGACAGACACAAGCGAGGGGGCTTTCATCCGGGGATTGGCACTCATTCATGACGCTCGTGATAATGTCAAGGTAATGGCTCTGATGCCTGCGCCGGAAGTAATTACGGAATGCTTCCTTGAGCTTGGGCCATGACTGCAAATCACGCACTTCCACCAAGTCTAAGAAGGAAGTGATAACACTTAGGGATGTGTTCACAGCCACCGCGGCAGTGTTTACATAGTGCGCGTCAGTGGGGTTATCGGTTCGTCCCTTAACTGTCGTCTCGACCGATTTGAACCAAGTCTCCAACATACTGGCGCAACCATCGAACAAAAGGGACGGGCAGGGATGACATTTGTGGCCATTCGAGGCCGCGACATGGGCTACCGCCTGGCCAATTGTTATGGAGGCGCCACCCTCCCCCTGATGGGACCTAACAGGAGAGGCATCAGTGCCATCTGCGGCAGAAGCTTGGGCATCGCGACGGCCACTGCGTGTCTGAGTCATAGCGTCAGTTATAAGCACAAAATAAGTCACGAAGAAAGGGAAAGGGATCAAAGCAAGAATTGATACGCAAACGGCTAGAACTCAACACAGAGTCAGAGAGGACACAACACGGTGTTACTCAAAAACTTCTTATTTGTTAACAAATGCGTGAATTACGTCAAAAAAAAGAATGGTACACTCTGAAACTCAAGGTAAATTTTGGATACAAGTGAATTAATTGCTGTGGTGTACACAGAACAAAAGCAGAGATAACTGGCAAGAAAATTGCATGAAAATGAATGAACTGTAACAAGTAGCGGAATTAACAAAAGTATGCAAATTAAAATGAAAACTGGGTATTACATACAATGTACTGCAGTGCAGGCTTGCTCAACACACAGCAAAATGTTGCAGGTGCTAGCAGTTGCAATTAGGTATGGCAAAGAAAAATATGAATTCACTTGCAGCAAGGTAAGGTGGCAAAACAATTAATAAAATCAGTCTTCAAAGGAATAAAAACAGTCACAAAAATTTACTGTATCAAGAAGTACTGAATTTCACATAAAAAGGCAATGAGTAAAAGGACAAAATGATGAAAATTAATAATAATAGGGGCAAAAAGTTACAGGTGGCAAAATAAGTATACACTGGCACAAGAAAAAAAAATTGCTAAGTAAATTCTGGTGCAAAAGTATGGAATTTCACAGGTAATTAATTATTGCAATAATGGCAAATAAGCAGGTTCCTGAAAATTCAATAACAGGGACTGATAAATCACTCAATGACAAGGCATAAACATTAACAGAATGCAAAACACAGGTGAATGTGCCTAAACAAAAATATGGCAAAGAAATAATATGGAGAAAAAAAAATTAAATTGAGACACTGGAGAAAATGTAGGTGTCTAGTCACAAGTTGTTGAATTCAAGCAGAATAAAACTGACACTGGCAAGTATTAAAATAACACTTTGAACACACTAACACATCAGAACTGTGCAAGGTTGTCAACAATTTGTGGCTAGCTTGCACATGCAACAATCAAAATAATAGCAGACAGATGTAACTTGCAATTAAAAAGAATATATATACATATATATATATGGGTAGCACAATGAACAACTTTGAGAAGGAACAACTTTGAGCAGGAACAAATTAAAAATTAGGTGAGAGGCTATGTGCAGAAATAATGCACTAGGATTTAAAATGCAAAAAAAATTGAGCTTGCAAAGTGCAACAATGTTGCTGAATAATTCACTGAAAGTATGGGCTTCAGTGATACTGTACTTGGTGCAGGGCAATTAAATAATGTCACAAATTCTTAGGAAATGCCAGACAAGTCACTGTTTACTTAACTTTGATTGTAGATGGGGGGTTAGATGCAAGTAGGCAGATTCTGAAACTCTTGGTGTGTACTGGTGGCTGGATGCGGCGGTACACACACTATAAACACTTGTAGGCTTCTATGGGGTCTCCAGTGGCGTAGGAAAGATTGTGCAAGGCTTGGGAAGAACGGAAAAGGACGTAGAACTCTGCGGAAATGAGGGGTTTTACTAAAAAAAAGCACAGAAACTCGCCAGCTGAGAGAGCGGCGTAGTGTTTACACTTGGAACGCGTCTGAGAGCGCTGCTGACCGTGGCTTAGGAAGCGCAGACGGACACGGGAAATTACTCCACAAGAGGACTTTTTCAGTGTACCAGAAGTACTGCAAGAGACTGCAACAATTACTAAGATGTAACTTTACAGTTTTCAATGGGGGGGGGGGGGAAGTTTAAGATACTGGTGCAAATACAAAAAAAAATTAAATCACTGCTGAAGCTGGATGGAGGGTGAAGATTGAAGGACGCAGGAACGAGGTGCTGGGAACACTGCAGGCGCCTGGCTTGGCTTGGGACAACCACGATGGGTTCCCACGTGGTCAAGCCAGGCTGGCTTCTTTAGGAACTCGGAGAAAACAACACACAGGCGACGAGCTGGATATAGGGAGCGTAGAAACGTAGCAAGTAGTGGAGAGTAGGTAGTTGGTGGTGTGAGGTAGACAGGCAGGGCACCCTGAGGTAGACACTCGTGGACACAACACCAACACACCCGAAACGATCTCACCTCGCGTCTCTTGTAGCTGTAGGAAGGGCGTAGAGATGCTGCTGGATGCAGAAGGGTGTAGGAGAATGCTGGAGAGTTGTAGAGTAGGAGATGAACACACACGTGACTCCTTCATGCTGGAGAGCTGGAGATGACGCCCTATGTCCCGATTTTGTGGAAAAATCGTGGAAGATGCTCTGACTCAGGCACCCACGAGACGCTGGAAGCTACGGATGATGCGATGCGATAAGCCAGCAGATGACCTGGATATGACTGGCTTGGTCGGATGATCGACTGGGCGGTGGGTCCCCTACACTACACTCTGCCGTGAACCACTGCTGTCACCACTGTTAAAGCCTGCTACTTTTTCTACGACTAAGGACACTCCTCTCCAGCGCTATTCTTCGCCTGTCCCGTCTTCCCCGCTCACCCCACTGGGCACTTACCTATAATTTCTTGATCTTGATATTGACTTCCAGGACGTCACTGGACTCCATATTACCGGTCAAAGATCTTCAGTCAATTTGACTAAAGTTAAAATATTCAACTATTATTACTTTATCATGTCTAGAAGCCCCTAATAATTTTGTCCCAAAGAGTTCTCCCTTTATAGCTTTCTAAGCTTGGACGTCGGTATATTATACCTGAAACTAGTTTTTCTTGACTTTCTAGAAACTCTACTCAAACAGATTCTGTGACTAATCCATCTATTTTTATAGTTTTTTATGCAACAATTTATATTTTCTCTCATATATCCCGTTACTCCACTCCCACTCCCGCTATGTCTACCTAAATAGAACAACTTAAACCCTTGAATGTGGCAATGATGCCCACACATGTTAACACCAGTGTTGCCACACATGTTAACACCAGTGTTACCACACATGCTAACACCAGTTACCACACATGCTAACACCAGAGTTGCCACACATGTTAACACCAGTGTTGCCACACATGTTAACACCAGTGTTGTCATACATGCTAACACCAGTGTTGCCACACATGCTAACACCAGTGTTACCACACATGCTAACACCAGTGTTACCACACATGCTAACATCAGTGTTGCCACACATGCTAACATCAGTGTTGCCACACTTGCTAACATCAGTGTTGCCCACACATGCTAACATCAGTGTTGCCCACACATGCTAACATCAGTGTTGCCACACTTGCTAAAATCAGTGTTGAAACACATGATAAAATCAGTGTTGCGACACATGCTAACATCAGTGTTGCCACACATGCTAACATCAGTGTTGCCACACTTGCTAACAAACGTAATTCATTAATGTTATTCCTGGTGCTTCGATTATTATTAGTATAAAATATATTAATGTGTTTTTTCTTCTGCTTCTTCTTAATATTCAGCTTTGCTTTTCCACAATCTCTGTTAACATCATTACCCAGTGTTACCTGATGACTGTTAACATCATTACCCAGTGTTACCTGATGACTGTTAACATCATTACCCAGTGTTACCTGATGACTGTTAACATCATTACCAAGTGTTACCTGATGACTGTTAATATCATTACCCAGTGTTACCTGATGACTGTTAATATCATTACCCAGTGTTACCTGATGACTGTTAACATCATTACCAAGTGTTACCTGATGACTGGTAACATCATTACCCAGTGTTACCTGATGACTGTTAACATCATTACCAAGTGTTACCTGATGACTGTTAACATCATTACCCAGTGTTACCTGATGACTGTTAACATCATTACCAAGTGTTACCTGATGACTGTTAACATCATTACCCAGTGTTATCTGATGACTGTTAACATCATTACAAAGTGTTACCTGATGACTGTTAACATCATTACCCAGTGTTACCTGATGACTGTTATGTAAACAGCCTATCCAGAGGCTGTTTCAAACTGTGCGGCACTATGGTGCTGCCCTCTATAGGCCTATCAAGGTCGGGCTGGTCAGCCATGCTTCTCTCTCACTTACACGGCCTACCTCACTGAAGCAGCATCTCTACCCTTGCTGGCTCCCGGTCCCCTCACGCTCTGTCCCTGTGTATTCCTACACCTTGCCATTAATAAACTGAGTCTAGTCATCGGCCGTATCTCTGCACCTACGCTACCATTCTACTGCCCAAAGTAAGAAGCCAAGAAGATAGACTTAACCCAGCAGCTAGGCGATCGTGGGACAGACTTAAGAACCAGGAAGAGCAGGCTCAGTTGCGTTGGTCTTGTGGAAGTTGGATATCAGCAGACGTGACAAGCTGGCAGCAGGTTAGTCGCAGGTCAAGGCAGGCAGGGAAGAACATCAGAGGGCAGCATACTGGTGGTGTTATTAGAAGAGATTAGGGTGGCAGGTTTGTAGGAGATCCATTCCTAAATCACTTTAAGTTGCTTCTAGAGAGGTGGTAAATTTTTGTCTTGTTTCCAGAGGTGAAACAAAGAAGCTTGAGGAATTCAGAACTTAGGTGAGTGTAAAGTGTTGAGGATGTTCCTGCACCGAGGCCTTTGTAGAGTTCAATGCAGGTCATGGTGTCAGCGTTTGAGGGTGCAGTGTAGAATGTAAGAGTTTCCCAAGTTGGTGTGGTAGAGTCGTCAATATCTTCTTCTTCAGACGTGTATTCAGTAGATGAGTCTATCTTGGTACTAGCAGGTTACTGAGGGTCGGCAGGATCAGTGGCGAGGTGTACTGGTGGTGTAACTACAGGTTGGGAGGCAGTGGTCGAGGCAGCATGAGCGGTGGTGTGGGAGGTTGTGGAAGGTGCTACTGCTTGGGCAGTAGGAGACTGGTCCGCAGAAGTAGTGAAGTTAACGACGTTAGGAAGAATCCTGAGGATGTCAGCTGAAGGTGTGCAGTCAGGGAAAACGAAGGTAGGCATGTTGTTAATTTTGAATAGTTCATTGATGATGTTGTTGAATGTGCCTGGGTTGGCTGCATTCGCAAGATGCGCATACACCATGCAATACAGCACTTCCACGTCCGGAAGTAGAGAGGAAGATGCTGGATAGAGATGGCTGTTGCGTAGCTTGAAGAATTTTCTTGGAATCAGATTGTAGTTTTGTTATGGCGGCATATGTTGGCGATTTTGGGCTGCTCTTCTTAGCTTCTTCTCTGAGTTTCTTAGTCAGCACTTCCTTCCTTAGAGGGCATTTGGCAGTTGAGGCAGGTTGGAGTAGCATTGGTGGTGGAACATACTTTCAAATCGTGTCCTTCTTTTTCACAGTTGGAACATAATTTCTTGTCTTTAATGGGGCAGTCGGTAGTTGAATGATGGTATGAGTAAAACGTTCTGATTCCATTTGTCGTGGATGAATATGGTAATAGGAGGTGGTTAGACCATCATAAAGTACTCTGGTAGCGATATCAATGTTGGAGAAGGCGATCTTGATCATAGAAGATGCGTTTGGGATCTTGGGGATATTGTCGATCGAAGCCCAAGAGTTTTGTTCTTCTATTTAGGTCTTCGGGTCATCAGTCGATAGGGATGTTATGATCTTGTCCAAACGTTTGACAAAAACAGAACGTTTTGCCAGCAGGAAAGGTGAAGGAGAGACGGTGAACTGTCGGTCACTGAGAGTCTTCATAGCGGTGTCGTCCATCAGTTTAGAAGCTTCAAGATCGTCAGGTACAGACGACAATGGAGTCTTTCAAGGAGTGGATAGCTGTAAATTTTACCTGCAGACAGGACTTTACAGCGGCAGCAAGGGCAAGTTTGGTAGAGTCTCTCATAACTCCACTGGTTAGTTTAATCTTCATGCGATACAAAAACATCGTGAAAGAGTAAAGGCGATGGTGTGTAGGTTACAAATTTCTCCGTCCTGGAAGTAATTCAAGATTGCTGTCTGACGTAGTGTGTAACAGAGCCTACCAGAGGTAATAATTTGCTTGACCTAGTCTTGTCAAATAAGCGATTAGGAAGACTAATCAAATCCAAATCCAAAAGGATTGTTTCACGTATACAGGACAAAGATCATTGGAAAAAAGAAGGTCTAGACAGCTTACTGACAATGACCTGGAAATGTGCTCTATTTTTAATAGTTATTTCTTGTCAATTTTTCCTCAAGAAGACATTATTCATGTCTTGAAGGAAACAAATTAAGTAATATTACTGTCAAGAGGACACGATTATCAAACAAGAAGATAAAATGAAACAAAATATGTCACCGGGCACAAACGAATTTTTTCAAATGTACATAAGAAGAGCAAGATGGAACTTAGTAATTAACGAGCATCTTCAATGTGTCCATGTAAACTGGTGTTGAATCAGGGATGTGCAAGATGGCTAATGTAATTTCAATATTTAAAACAGGGATAAGTCCATTTCATCAGATTACCGTCCAATTAGCCTGACCTTTATAGTAGGCTAATTACCAGAATCAATTATAGCTGATATTATTAGAAGTCACCTTAACGAGCATAATTTAACTGATAAATCTCTGCATGGATTCACGAGAGGTCGTTCCTGGCTGACAAATTTCTTGATGTTCTTCAATAAAGCATTTGAGGCAGTGGACAACGACAAAGAATATGATGTTGTTTATTTGTAGTTCAGTAAAGCCTTCGATAGAGTACCTCACAAGACTTAAAAAAGTGGCAGCTCATGGTATAGGAGGTAAAGCTGAAACATGGATCGATCAGTGTTTACATTAATGGACCAGTGGAGGTCTATGAACACCCTCCCACGTGGCTCCGTAGTTTTTAAGGATTATCACAAGATATTTTTGTGACAGAAGCATGGAACTGTACCAGTGAACATATAAAGTATATCTCTCCAGTGCTTGGAACTAAATCACATAAAAGGAAAAAAAGTGTACAGTAACAGCCTGGTTGATCAGGTGCTGATCCACCATGAGGCCTGGTCCCAGACCGAGCCGCGGGGGCGTTGACCCCAGAACCCTCTCTAATATGCTCTGAAGGGGAAGTTATACGCCTAAACAGCGCCTTGTGTATATAAATACATAGTATCAAATACTCTGAGAGGAAATAAAGTCTTTGTGACAAAAGAGTGTAATACATAGTGGTATAGTGTATATCACAGTGATACAATACATAAGGTATACCACAATAAATGTAGTGTTAAATAAAAGGTCAGTGATATTCGTAGCCGGAAACCCGAGTTGTAAACAGTTGCCAGCAGTCAGTAAGTTTATTCAGGTATACACAAATACGGTTACATAGATTATCATACATAGCAGCATATGTGTAGAGAACCCTCACGATAACACAAAAAAAGTCAGACAAAGTGACTTATTTCCACTGGGGTCCTTCAAGAAGATACTACCACGCAAGTCAGTTCGTTTTTAGTAAATTTCATACAACTTAACGTTAGTCTACCTTATATGTAATTATAGTAGTACCATAGAGTACAATTTATGGAAATACGAAAATGAGTACAATTTTGTGGAAATACGAAAAGTAGAGTTTGTGGAAACATAATAAACTTTCAGAGTTGGCAATAGTTGTAGTACACAGAACAACAAGCAAACACTGTTCTAGTTAACTTCCCACACAAGTTCAGTTCAGTTCAGACTCTCAGGTAAAGACCCACTAGGGGCGAGGGGAAGTGGGGACAGACGAAGAATAGCCGGTGAGAGGAAGAACTGAAGGAGAAGAAAGAGTCAGGACTAAACCCAACAGTATAACTACTGGACCACACCAGTCCTACACAAGTCGTTCTATATATAGTGATATATAGCAGCCGAGAGCACTCAAGGAGCTGCCAGCGGTCACCAGAGCACTCAAGGAGCTGCCAGCGTCACCAGAGCACTCAAGGAGCTGCCAGCGGTCACCAGAGCACTCAAGGAGCTGCCAGCGGTCACCAGAGCACTCAAGGAGCTGCCAGCGGTCACTAGGCACTCAGGAGCTGCCAGCGGTCACCCAGAGCACTCAAGGAGCTGCCAGCGGTACCAGAGCACTCAAGGAGCTGCCAGCGGTCACCAGAGCACTCAAGGAGCTGCCAGCGTTCACCAGAGCACTCAACATGATAGTCAGATACTTCTAGTAAATATTTTACATCAAAAAAGCCTTTAATAGTAGACTTTTTCACCGGCCTTCATACCTAGGAGACCTGACAAGTGAACTGGCTATCATATCTAGGAGACCTGACAAGTGCACCCGGCCTTCATACCTAGGAGACCTGACAAGTGAACTATCTATCATACCTAGGAGACCTGACCCAAGGGGTCCGGCCTTCATACCTAGGAAACCTGACAAGTGTACTATTTATCATACCTAGGAGACCTGACAAGTGTACTGGCTATCATACCTAGGAGACCTGACAAGTACTAGCTAGCATACCTATGAGACCTGACAAGTGTACCGGCTAGCATGCCTAGGAGACCTGAAAAATGTACCGGCTACCATACCTAGGGGGACCTGACAAGTGTACTGGCTAGCATACCCCAGTAAGTTAGTTTAATATCTTTATTATGCACCCCATACCCATCCTGTGGGCGGTAGTCAAAAAAGATTACAGAGGTACATAATGGGTCCAGGGACTGGGCCTCAAAGTTTGATAGCTGAGCAAGTTACAAAGGTAATGAACTCAGGTAGATCTGGTCACAATCATGACAAGTTACAAAGGTATTTACAGATTAGAGGTACATAATGGGTCCAGAGACTAGGCCTAAAGTTTTGATAGCTGAACAAGGTACAGAGGTAATGAACTCACAAGTTTCAAATGTAATGAATCATGTAAATAAGTAAATTTACTTACTTACTTTTATACATGTTACAATCATAAACAAATTATAAAGCAATGAACAATTTACTGGTCTCACCCGTCACAACTGTAATGAGTTATTTGCAAATATTTATTTTGGTCACACACACACATACACACAAAAACACACATACAACACACACACTACCACACACACACACACACACGTAAATAAAGCATTACCACACACACACACACGTGTGTGTGTATCTTACAAGGGAACAAAGTCAGGGTATTTTCCAGAATGGTCTGTAATATACCACTGTGAATAAAATACTTTGACATATCTTAACATTTCTGAGTGAGTTGTCTCTGAATTTATTAAATTTATCACTCCAATACATAATGACGCAGGTGTGACAATAATCCAACTGGCAAAGTTTTACATCTTGTTTGGTCTACATCTTGGTGGTGATTTAACCTGTCAAAGATACTTGTAACCCAGCCGGAGGCAGAGGGTAGTGACATCCAGGAGTCTGCTTATTTTGTTGGATGCACCATAGACATGTAGCTCCACCTGCATGATAGAATGATGATAGATGGACTGACCAGCATACCTAGGAGACCTGAAAATTGTACTAGCTAGCATGCCTAGGAGACCTGAAAGTGTACGGCTAGCATACCTAGGAGACCTGACAAGTGTAATGGCTAGCATACCTAGGAGACCTGACAAGTGTACTACCTAGCATACCTAGGAGACCTGTCAAGTGTACCGGCTAGAATACCTAGGAGACCTGAAAAGTGTCCAGCTAGAATACCTAGGAGACCTGAAAAGTGTAATAGCTAGCATACCTAGGAGACCTGACAAGTGTCTACCTAGCATACCTAGGAGACCTGTCAAGTGTACTTGCTAGCATACCTAGGAGACCTGACAAATGTACTGGCTAGCATACCTAGGGGACCTGACAAGTGTACTGGCTAGCATACCTAGGAGACCT